>WSZQ02103319.1:34771-51963 GCA_019419845.2 Weissflogia rhopalogaster
TTATAAACAGTGTACAACAGGAATTACATAATCTGAATTCAAAAATTTATTAGGTGTGGGGTAAAACCATGCTCGCTTTTTATATTATTCTTTTGCAAAAGATGAAATTTTACAAGGTTCTATTTCTCCAGTATGGCGCTTTTTGTACTTATTTCTTTTTTAAATAATAATAAATTTCTGGAAAGCTACGAATCCATATTAATTAATCTCCTATAATGAGAGAAATTGAATTTCAGTGTTGTATTCCCGCTCAATTATACAAATGGCTATCCGATGAAAACTATTCTTTGATCTGGGTAGTACTGGTGAACGGAGAAGGTTGTGGAAGATCGCTTGGCAGAAGCAATGCTCTTAAGTTGATAGCACTTCTAACAATAAGAGATGTGATACCCAAGGGTCAGTTGTTCTGTTATAGAAGAATAGTTGATATTTGTACGTGAAGGGGTTATGTCACAGTCTTCCGAGTAACTTAAATATCAAAATTGTTCGATATCATTGTCAGTAAAAAAATAACGAAAAGACAGCAATTTACCAAACAATTTTTAAATCAGTTTTACACAACTCTACGTTTCACAGGTTTAGATTTATCGATATATATATATATATACATAAATTGATAAATGTTTATTTTAATACATCGAGCAATTCACAATCAAAATATTATTGCATGGAAATATTATAGCATAGACTACAATGGTTGACCGCCATCTCATTTTCACTGTCAGCTATTTATTTAACCATGTTGAAGATGGAAGCGTGAACTACGCTCAATTTACGTTCGTTAAATTCCCATCGCAGACGCTGGCATTTGTTTTCGCAATAAATTTATAATTACGCCCGACGGCAACACAATTTCGGCAAACTCGACGTGCGGCAACTAGTTCGTATATTTCCCTTCAATTTAAGTTGTTCCTCATTTAACTTGCTCCAATTTATGAGTGAGTTTGGCGGCGTTCATTGACTGAATAATTGTGCTTATTGAATTCATCATCAGCTCTCGATATATTTCTCTCCGGCCGGATGTAGAGCATTTCAAGGCAAGCATTATTATTCTCGGCATAGGTGGCAGTGGCTGCTGCAAAGTTTTTTTGGTATGCTATCCGCCCAACATCTCGCGAACGTGTGTTACACACTTGCTCGCATGTTATGAACGCACGAGTTCCGCTCTTTGGGAGTTTTCGCGTTTGGTTAGGCGAAGGGCGAAGTTTAGATTTCATGTCTCGTAGCGACGCACGCCAAGGTGCATGAGCACGGGCCATCTTAGGTGGTGGAGGCGCCCGGCGGCCAATCAAGGGAGGTGTTGCAAAACACGTGAGTTGATTACGCCTTTCAGAAATTACAGGATGCGGGATTGATCTTGCCCCATACCTCTCATATTATACCAACGGCAGCGCCGCACAACAAAAGAGTAAAGCTGCACGCTGTGAGCCGCTCGACCCGCGAGACGGTAGTTACTTGTTTTGTTCCGCTCTACGAGCCGCGAAGGACGGAAGCACTGCGCTGAATAAGTATCAAATTGTATACTATACGTTCTAGGAAGTTTCTTTAAAATTCTAAACTTTCACTAAACTAACAATAAGAATATCATTTATCGTTATTCTCATTTTCTGTATGAAGTAGAAATTGGTTAAGGGAATAAACATAGTTAAGGAGTATAAAAAATAGTTATCTTTTATAGCATGTGGAATATGTGATATCTTGAGTGGTGCAGGATTATGATAAACAAAGATGAAGATAAAAATTCTGCAACGTGCAGCAGAGAACAGCAACTCGATTAAATTCAAGTCATACGGTGCAAGATACGCTCGCAAAGCTCGCATCGACGAAGGACGTGGAAATCCGGCCACGTTCTGTATTCATTTGACATGACACCCGCTACTTTTCGCATCAAAAACCACGCGATTTTTGCCGCGTTGCGAGTCTCACTCTAATGCGTTCGCACCTCAGGCCCGACATGCCAGCAATGCGAAATACGCCGAGAGTTCCTGCACTCCTGCTGCATACATCGGGTGCATCATCACACCTTTCGCCGATCGCTGGCTGCTAATTCACTTCGCGCAATCGTGCGCTAATGCACTAACAACGCGCACGCACGACGTGCAAACAACAAACCATGCGCGTACGACACGAATGGAATTGTGTGCGGTTGCAGATTACATGACGCTACACTCACACCCTGGCTGTGGGTATGCCTGCAAATGTCCCACATTGACACTATTTTCTCTCCAGGAATAAAACTAGCGCAAGAAGCACCACCGACGCATTCAGTCAATGTTGATTGTATCTTATCTCGTTTTTCAGGTGTCGAGCAGCGCTGGCATGGTGTCTCATTTCGTCAATCTGAAGATTGTCATCCCGGAGGCGACAATACAGGGTTCCGGCAGTGGCGAACACCACGTAGATATAGGCAGCGTTATCGATTTAGTTTGTATCATAGAGAAGGTGAGTAACGCGCAAATGTTCAGCAAGTTAATGAAATCTCACGTCGCAAATCGTCGCAAATGTTCAACGGAAGGATAAATTTATTACCAATTGTATTTCCGGCATGATTTTTCACAGACACGCGTGCAATATTCGAACCGGACGCGAAAGGTAACGAACCGTGCGCCGCTGGATTAATTATCTTGATTTTATTCGGTTTTGTCCACGCCCGAAGCAGACCGCCAACGCCGGATATGCCGCCCGCTTCTGCTACTAGTTCATTTCGGTGCGATTAATTAAACCCGCGTTTTAGATTACGCATACTCACGTGTGTGATGTGATGAATGCGCACAATATGCGCACATTCACACGGCGACTGCAATTATGAAACGCCACGCAAATAATTGCCTGCAGAATGTGCAATTAATTCGTTTTGGAAAATAATAAATGGGAAAAATTTTCAATTATATTCTCAAGTGCCTGGGTGTACTTAACGTGTGCGACTTGTGTGGGCGGCGAGGAGGAAAATACTAGGCTGCTGCTTAATTAACGTTGTGCGAAATTTAACGCGTTGGAAGTTGACTCGCACGCCTCGCTTACAACTTGATAAATTGTTTTATTTTCGGAAAATTGTTTCGACGCACTTGCGAAACAGCATTTCCATCTCTTTTGTCTACGTTTCCTGCGGGGCGAAGTGCTTAGTATCTTATATTTTTGTTGGTATTAGCGCGACCATATATTAGTAAATTTTAGTAGGATTAATTGTGTTGAAAGTTTGAAAATTATATTATTTCGTTAAAACATTACACATTATATATGACTTCCCAAGTTTTGCCCTTACATTTGAGAGTTTTAAAACAATATCAACCTAATTCCAATGTAATTAATAAAATTTGATACTTGAATATTTGTTTAAGGGCGTTTTAGAAAATAATATTCAAAATGTTGCATTTAAAGTACACATTTTTATGATTTGCATCTTGGTGGATTATTTTTTGGCATGGAGAAGTAATCGTTTCAGTATACGTATATACCGAGTATCATCTCAACATATCTCCCAGTTTTTAAACGACAATGTTGCACTCATCGCACCCCTAGTCGCACGTCGAGCCAACGAAATAGGATGTCAGGATTCTCTCGCGTCACGTAAAACACGCACGTATCCTGTGCCCCATGCCGCCATCGTAAGAACCCCGGGTCCTTGGCAGATTTAAATGCGATACATCTCGAGACTGAGCAGAATGGCGGCTGGGTAGAAGGGAGGAGAGGAGGGGTGCAAAAGGCTGTTGGCCAAGTCACTTACACTGGCTTCGGCCAGCAGCAGTGCCCCCGATAACATCGTTATCCTTTACATTACATTAAGTTTATATGCAACGCGATAGGACTCTGCGTAGGCTCCTCAACGTCCTTGCGAAAAGATGTAGATATAGGATGTCACATTAAATTACCCATTGCAAAACTAAATTCCCCAATGAAACTACTCGTTTCGCGACTTAAGCGGAATTTGATAAGGCGGCGACAAGTTTCGGTAACACTTGGTAGGTGGTGGGAAAGCGGCTTATTTTTTTGCAACGGCTTGTATTCAACTATACATGCATGTACCGGTTGAGTGGTCTGGAGCACGAGGTCTGAGACCATCAGGACGAAAGCAGGGTAGTTTGGGCGGAGGTGGAGCGAAGGACGGCCACGTTTTCGGCGGCGGTGATTTATCGTCGGCTTAATTCGACCGCAAGTGAGCAAGTGGCGTCTCGGTGGTGGAGGCGCCGGGAGGCGCATGGAAGTCACTCGTTTTCGGGGCCGGGTCGTCGAGGTTTTGGACCGACGCTGGGAGACGTCGAGCGGGGGCCAAACGACTTGGAGAATTAATACCGCTTGGATGCGTCGCCCACATATGCAATAATATATTCTAACTTTGTGCATTCGTTATCGGGCACACCGGTTTCGTAGACCTTTTTTGCTGGTTGAATATGTGCCCTTATAAAAATAGCAAATTGAAAACTTTTCAAATTATTAGATTAACTTAACCTAATTTTGAAGTCTGGTATAGTTTTAAATGTAATATTATTGTTCTAGCTTTAGATGGAATAGTTTATAACTTTCGTTATTCAATTAACAAGGAGGTGGCACAATTTTGGAAAGATTAAAACACTTTCAAACAATTATCAACCTGCAGTATAATCAGCAATACTATTCACTACTATCGTAATATGCATCCCGAGAGTGACCATCTATTATGGTGGTATTTCGATCAGTTAGTATCTATTTTAGACTATAACTGCTCCATCGAGTGAACATCACCAGCATTATCGATACACTCTCGGTGTTAGCACACGCGGGGCTCAAGCGTCGTCCGGTCGTCAGCGACGATGCGGAACAATGCTTCGTTAATGGTTAACCAGTCACGTTAATTAATCAACAAACAATGTAATCATTATGAAGTGCCAGCACCCACCGCACTGACGCCGGCGTTTACCATCGAGGTATACTACCATAACTTCACTTTTCCGCTTTTTTCATTTTCTAATCGATCAGCTGTTGTCCTACATACGCATGTATACATTTTTATTTTAAACTACATGCTGCACAGTATAATTTAATAACCATATCACACTTCAACCCATGATTTCCATTTTCTATCCTCGCTATTGATTTGAAAGAAATCTATGAATTTCTACTTATATCCTGCTTGTTATTTTTTGTACTTCTTGTTGTATGCGTTCGTAAAGTTTTTCTTTGGATAACTCCCGAGTTTCAGCCCCTTTGCAGCTGCTGAAAAAGTTTTAGTTCATCTTCAACTTGGATCGATTCAAAAGCCGCGTAGTACTATACGGCTTTTAGTTACACATATATTCTTTTCTAGGACTTTTCTGTAGTTTGTGCGGCGCTTAGGAAGCCGCAAATCCGAACGCTGCCTGCTTCTTATTTAATTTAATAGACACGCTCGTTATTAATCCGCCGTTGGTTACAGGAGCCCTCCGCTTGCGTCAATTATATTCAGTGCATCCGGAGGGCTGTTTCAGGCCCGCTTGCAGCCGGTGGCTGTGGCACCATGCGGATTTTGATTGAATAACCAAGTTTGTGCAAACTCGAGTATTATTCGAGGCGTCCGATCGAAATGCGGTGCAGGGAATTCTACCTACGTTCGCGCAAAATGCAAGACGCACGAGATATCTGCGCATTGAGAACATTTCACGCAGGCTTGTTCTAAATTAGGTATTTTGACATGTGCATGATTTGTAAGAAGTAATTTCTAGTTGGGGATTATTGGAATTACTGATCTATTATGCCGTGCTTCGTAAATACTCCAGTAATTTATATTCATTTACGTTCTAATCTTTATCAATTTGGATACAACAATTATATAAATGTATATTTGAAAGAAAAAATATGCTAGTGATTTCTACAAATTTTTCAAATATTTACGTGGTCCTTAGACACAGTTTTACTAGGTGAATTCTGTATGTGAAACAGTATGCCAGGATTTGGTAAGTTGATGCATGTTTCCACATTCGGTTCGACTTTCATTCCGTATTCAAGACGTGCACCCCACAACAGCCACCAAGGACGAGTACTTCGCGTTTCTTGTCGGTTACCCATAGTTTCAAACGCAAGTTTTCAAATGGGGTTGGTCAGAATTACAGCACAACTTGCCAACAAACTCACATATGACAGCTATTCCTGTCATTTCTGTATTGCAAATTTGTTTTGCTTCTGAAACTGTTGCAAATAGATTTAGAGGATTCAAAAGTTAAATTCCAATTCAACGAGTAAACATCGTGACTGAACTATGATTGAAATCCAGGGCATTAAATGTCTGTGATAAATATATAATGTCCAGCAATTTCCGCGACGGTTGGTCGCATTTAATATGTGCGAGCTTATAAGCGCGATAACCACGTTCTGGTGACCCATGAATGATGACCAATAACGCCATATTCCGACTTGCAACCTACTCTCACCATCCCGCAGGCTGGCAATGGCCAAGGACGGGCCGTCCTCTGCCAACCGCCGCCAACATCGCGGTGCGGCGCACTTGCGTTTCGGTGGTGCACCACGACATCACGTCCGCCGGTGTTAAATTACCGCATACAGTCATGGACGACTCGTACGGTACGCCATCGTAAACGTGCTCTGCATACCCCTCCCGGCACCTCCACCTTTTCGAACTGCGCTTATTTTTATTGCAGCGCCATAGTTTCACATTCGGTTGAGGGTAGTTGGCGGAGGCGCCGGGGTACAGTGAACCTGCGTCTAACGCGAGATATGCTTTTTCTCTCCGCGTGCACATTATGTTCAGCCACGTGTCGCCATCCGTTTCATGCGATTCGCTGCTCTCATTCCGCGGAAAAACTCTTCAACTCTGGTTAGCTCCGCCGTCCGACGCCCCAGCCGCATGTGGCTGAAGTTATGCGCCAAGAGTCGCGCATTTGCTTTATTTGCCATCTGCGCTTGCGTTTTTTGCCAAACCTCCGACAACTCGTTTTCAGCATTTTTTTGTTTTCGCTGTCGTGCCGCGGAAAACTTGTATATTTACATCGGCTACGTGATTAGAAATTCATGGCTCGTGTTCGCTTTCTCGTGTGCGTTTCGTGCTTTTCGACGGCCTTCGCGTTTCGTGCGAGCGCGTCATTTGAGAACTTAAAGCTTAAACGACTATGAATATGTACGAATTATTTGTGCACACTTTTCGGAAGGAAGGCGCTTGCTCTGTGTGCGACCACTCGCATAAACTACGAACGGTAATATATACGCAAATAGCGTTTCTCGAAACGGAATGTTCATCGAACTTTCGTGCACATATTTTATGTATTTCCTTCGATCTTTGGAGCGCGCACGCTCCCGCTTCAAATATTTTCTGATATAACCCACCTCCGCCGAGTTATTCTTTTATTGAACCATGGTTTTTGGCGTGTTTGTGTGGCCTGGATTTTGCGGCGGACACAACAAAATGGTGGCCAGCGTCATTACCATAGTAGTTTGGACAGTTCCAAGTTGAAATGTTGCACCGAGCGGACACGAACGCAAAAAAAACGCGAGCCACCAGCGACTTTACATCATCAACTTTTCTTTGCGGCGCGTTTTCTGCATGCAAACGCTCAACTCGCGCACCGGCGTGGCCTGTATACTTCTTTCTTTCCAGTTTGTTAGTTTTATAACATTTTGATTACCATAATTTTGGAGTTTACTACCTTTTCCTGCTCAACTATGCAAACTATACAGTTTGAGCGAATCTCGGTGATAAAAAAATACTTGCAAGGTTTATGACGCAAATTTGCCGTGAAGAAAATTGTATGGTTGCGCTAAAATTAGTAATTATTGCACAAAGTAAGTACGGTAAATAAACAGATGTGAAGCGTGTATCTCCTCCTGTTATGTCAAATTGAATTAGCATTGTTTGACCGCTCATTCGCATTCTTTCAGCGTGCGTCAAGTAAAAGTCAAAGCTTTTCGTTTCAACTAAAACACTCATACAGTCACGTTTCCCTTATTCGTACTTAAGTGGTTCTTCAGGCGTCTTTCTTTCGATATAAGAGTGCCGGCGTGGTTTCTTTCCTTTCAAGATTTTCGGATTTGTTCATCATGTTGGCGCCTGCCATTCGTCCCTAGACAATTCAGTAAAAACGAATCTTTGTGCGCGCGCTTGCATGCACTGAACGTACCGAAGACAATATAATCGTCCGAGGAAACGAACCCGACAGAAAAACGATAACAAGAAAGCGCCTTTGTGTGCGCGGCAAGCTTTAGGATTCTCATTTTTCCATTGGCGAAATTATTATTACCTACGAATCCCCCCCACGCTGCACTGCCTCCACATTAAGCGGATTTACTTCGCGGAGTCTTAATTTCGAACAGTAAGTAAATAACCCGCTCAGCGTACATCGCTCTTGCCAACGACCCAAGTCGTCCGAAGACAAAAAAGATTGAATATTTTAATCCCCGTACGCTTTTACACGCTTCTTCGCCGTGCCGTGAGTTCATTAATTATTTTCGTCCATTTGCGGCACTTGCCATCGTATCAATTCGGCGACGTGCAGGCGGTGATTGCCATCCGACTGTTCGGTAGAGACGCAGTTGGCGGCGCGTAATGATCACCCGCCCCTGCCGCCACACGCTTAAAAAATAATTTATCGAAATGATGAATCGCTTTTTTGCAGAGCCCCACGCCGCCGCAGTACGTGTTCTGGTATCACAATGATCGCATGATAAATTACGACACGGCGCGAGGCGGCATCTCGGTGGAGACGGTGCCGGGGGCGCGCACCCAGAGCCGCCTCACGATTCGCGACACGAATGACGCCGACTCCGGCAACTACACCTGCTCGGCGAGCAACACCGAGCCGGCATCAATCTTTGTCTTCGTCTCTGAGGGTACGTCTTCACACAATTATGTGGAATTCAGCCAGACGTTGCGTTTGGTGCGGAGTGCAGATTGTAATTGGCTCGTTGCGATTGTTGATTTTAGGCGATAACGTCGACGCCATATTAATGCGGAAATCATCGTGCGCCATGTGCATAGCCAGCCAAGTGTTCCTGCTGTTATCGGCCAGCCTCGCCGCCGCCCTACGATAGAAACAGCTGCGTAATGCCGCCGCCGAAGAAATGCAAACACACCCGATTGAAGGCAATCATGGACGGACGTGCTATCACCAAGGAACTTTCCACAGTTTTCCAGTGAATCAGTGTGCGCGTACCTGTGATGAACATTACAGTGTGGTAATGTCTCACCTCAACCATCGCCCAACCACCCTCGAAATCTATTGGAAATTTAACCTAATTCACTGTGTAGCATACATTTAATTAAGTCTTAAGGGCAAATACTACAACGCGGAACGCCATCACAAGATTGAAACCCACACAGCATGACGGTACTCTCACAAGAGTTACAAATGAATACGAGCTCATAATGTATCTCATTACTTTTAATTAATTTTAGGCGAAAATTGTTTGACGAATCCGCGAATCATAAGTGTGAGTGAATGTTCACTTTTAATATACATACAAACCAAAAAGGTATCCAAATTTTAGACATAATGAGAGTAATACGAAAATGTAAGATGTAAGTATTCTACAACCACTGAAAGTTAGTTAATATATTATTGACAAGGTAACCGATTATTGAAGGGGAATAAAAAAAAAACACATCGACGTTTAATATTACAATTAATGTTCGATACAATGTAACGTTTAAGAAAATGATATTGAGCTGTTTATGTTATGGAACGTACGTAATTAGGAAAATACTTGATGAATACCTACTTTGAAGAAAAAAGTTATCATTCTCTATTTGAATATTGGTAAATTTGCACACATTTCTCAGTAACATTAAAAACCTAATAAAACTTGTACATAATTCTTTAAATATTATGTTTCTTCAAAAATGTCTAGTTTATTCTTTATTTAAATTATTATTTTTTTGGAATAAGATCATGAAACTTTAATTAACACATTATCTCGTATAGATAATTAAAATCCCCCAAAGGATGACAACACACAGTTGCCAAAATATCATAACTTAATTTACGTATGTTAAGTTGTAAATTTATTTGGTTTAGCTCAAATTATTCCAAGTCTACCAAAAATGTCCTAACTAAATATGTTAAATTTTGAGCAAATTTGCGTTAATATGTATATACAAAATAACGGTTTGCACAAGCCACCAAAACTTAAAATTTAACATAATATGAGCATTGCGACTTGTTACCATTCACAGCATTTCGTAACATAATGCTAGAATATTTAAACAAATAATGTAACAATACCCTGAAATCTACCCTTCTGAAACCTTTCGAGTTGTTTCCAGACTAGTACTAGTCAAATAATAAATTCAATATAACATCGCACATCTTTGAAGGTCCGGTTTCTGAACACAATAAACTCGAAATGTTTCCTACATTTACAATCCTAATCAATTATAATTAATTAAATATAATACGAAAATCGATGAGATTTAGATTGATGCAAAAATACAGGCATACAGTAACGGAATGTTTTCACATACAAGAAATATAAAGAAAATATATATGTGCATATTTCATCAATCGTTTCGGGGCCGTCCGAGTGCTAAATTAATGAAATGAAAGTTAATTAAAACTTTGTGTTGTTCTTCTATGATTGTGTTATGCATTCGGCGGTCTGATGAGCGATACTCAAACTTTTGTTCTCACAGTGTGAATGCGACATAAATTGCTGAAGATATGTGTACTCATTTGTCGAATGGACGACAAATTCTAAGAAGATAAAACAAAACAGTAAAGACGTAAACTAGTTTATGATAATGTGTGCGAATGCGTCTGAGGCGACTACGCCAATCTGAAAATCAGAGTAAACCTACCAAAGTCTGAATGAGTAAGTCACATACTACATGCAATTACATATGTACATGTTAATAGTATTATCAACAATCAATCTACGGCTGAATACCGTACATTTTATCCCCAGATCCCTTCTCCCACCGAATGATAACCGAACATTTTTACTCTTAATACACGTACTACGTACTACCCATTCCACTCCATACCGTATCGTTTGATCACTGAGCATAGGTTGTGCAAATATTATTAAAACTATATACAATTAATTAACTTCTAGAACAAAGTGGTTAACAAATAATATTATGAATAAAGAGATTCGAAATTGTGGCAACAGATAATGTGGTGGATTATGGCGTGGTGGTTATGGAAACTATCATTAATTAATTGGACTAATATGAATGAGGATGCGCATTATCACGTTGATTTCTTTAGTTTGTGATTTATAATTAATGCGATTACCAATGTAAATGTGAATTTTGTTTTAATATTCACTAAAAACATAAAATTAATCACAAAAATGGTTTCTTTCATTCCTAACCTTAATGGGTAGTGATATATCCCATCGAAAAAGGTATTTTTGTGATGCTTTTAAGATCAGATCGGGGATTTATTTAGCTAAAAATATACGCTTCCGAAAACCGTTGGTAATTCTTTCAAGGGAAACTATTTGTAATATTTTTAACCTATGACAAAGATTAGATAAATGTGTATGCAATAACGTCAAATATCTTCAAGTTTTGAGAAAATCGCGTTTGAAAATGGGTTAATGAATAAATAACTTGAATTAGTAAATAACTCTTTCGGCAATAACTTGGTCATTTCCTTGGAATTTTAATTTTAAATTTGATAATAATAACACAAGATAACCAACTTTTATAGAAAACAAGGGTGGATATTCCCCCTTAACATTTTGTAATCCAGCATTATTTTACCTTCACCGAAGCCTAATTTATAGTTTTGGGTTGTTATTAGTTATAGGTAAGTACATATTTTATTTAAACTTATTGCAGAGATAAAAAATGCCAAATGAACATTACCAAACTTCAGTGAACTTGACACACACATGATTAATTGTTTTCAATCCCGATAAATTAATCATTCAGTTGTAGAATTTAGCATACACGCTGTAATTTAGTCGTGCATTGTAAACCATTTTTATTCGGATTGATGAACGATATTGACGAAACATTTAAATATTTATTTTACTTTATTTCTATTTCATGCTCAATAATTTATAGCTGCCCTAGGCCATGTTATAGATTTTCACTCAAAATTTATGTTCACTTAAATAATCAATTTGCACATATCAATATTTCCAAATTTATTACTCTTTTAGTAATATGTTATTCGTAAGTTTAGTCCAAAAAAAGCGTAAATAAAAATGTATTTACCTTGGATAAAACTTAATTCATCAACTCAAATGAATTATTTCAACACGTAAGTTTCTTATTCTAATTAACGGTTAATGTAATGAATGATAATGTTTACCTCGAATAATAAACTTTGTGAAACTGAAACAGTAACAATAATGTTAGTATACTAAGAAAAGTTACCATGAGTAAACCTAATGAACTCAACTGTTTAACGTTTATACGTAAATTTTACTATTATATTGGCTATTTTCCAAAATTCAATTCAAATTTTACAACCTATCAATTCAGCTACATCAAACTAGTATTTCTTTCACTATTAATACTGATGCCACTTGGCAAACAATTTTTAACGGATGTGGTTATGAAATATTCTACACCACGTCAGCCATTGGTTCACTCATCAAGTTATATCAATTATTTATCAATTATATTATGTGTTCTGCAATTTTCTTTATGGCATGCGAAAAATTTAGGCAATATTTTCAAATTACTTATTGATATCGACAATGTGTTTCTATTCTTAAAACAAAACTTATCAAGATTTGCTTTCAAATGGATTTTACTGATGTATTTTGGAGTGTTGGGTTCATTATGTGCAAATGGTGTGTATTCATTCGGTATATTATTCTTCCTACTTGGATCAGCGGAATTGGTTGGCATATTTTACTTTGGTTTAATAGTCGCTTTAATGATTCACTTATTAGTTTTAATTAAAATGCGTTTTGCTAAACTAAATCACATCTTGGTGGAATTAAGCCTTCCAGAGTCAACGCTTCATACTCTTAAACTTCAACCAGTTATATTGTTACATAACAAATTGTGCAATATTTGTGGATATTTTGATAGTGTTTTCGGGTGGCCTTTATTTTTGTTTTATGTACAAATCATGTTATTTACATTGGGCTCCATTGGTGTTGCCTTTACCTTTACTGGTTTTGATATAACAACTGAACAATTATCAGTTATATTCACAATGATGGCATTTTCAAATGTATATCTTTAAATCATGATTTGAGAGAATGCTTGTATCATATTATTGATATTCTAGGCCCAAGGAATAATCCTCGCTCTACTATGCAACACCGTTCATAAGGAAGGCAAAAGGACAGTAAGCATTGTTTGTGATATGATTAATTCGCATGGATACTGCAATATTGTGGCATGCAAACAAATGAAGTATTTCCTACTGCAAGCGAGTCTTAAATTACCAAAAATTACAGCTGCGTCTTTTATTGATGTTGACAATTCAACGATTTTTGTATTTATTAATTTGGCGGCTACTTATATTGTTGTTCTTATTCAATTTACACGTTGAACGTATTAATTTCTTAATGGAATTAATAATGGAATTTATTAATAATTAGCACTGTTCATATAATTAAGACTACATTTGTGGGGATAAGTAAACTGATGATAAACAAGGAAATGGACGGAAATTTCAATTAACTAACGACATTTGCTTTTGTAATAAATTGTCTCTACAAGTCATAAAAAGTTGTTCAGCATAAAACTGTTCATTGCTGTTCGAAAGTTAAACGAACAATGTACGATACTAAAGAGCTAAATAATTTTAAATTTGTCAGTATTTTTTTCTATTATATTGGTTTTTTTCCCAAATTTAATCCAACATTTACCCAACATAAAACAAGTCGCTTGAAAGTGTCTATACAAATTGTAACTATATTATTTGTGGTTATTGGTAAAGAGCTTCTTAACCTTTATACTGGAGCAAATTCAACACTTACAGATCCACTAGTGAGAATCGCTTCGTACACAAATTACAGTTTAATAGTAATATGCTTTCTGAAATTTTCATTTTGGGATGCAAGAAAATTAGCAATGATATTCAGTAAAATCAACGAAACGGACAACACATTTCAGCTTTTAAAACAAAAAATAACCCATTTTAAGTTTCAATGGTGCATATTTTCAATTATAATCGTATATATTTTACTAATGGTTCAAGGTTGGTGGGTTTTCCAAAATTTGACCACAGAATTTCTCTTAATGGGTATGATCGAACTCTTAGTCCAGCCATATATTGGAAGTATCGTAGCATTGATAGTATATTTATTGGTTTTAATTAAACTACGTTTTGCCAAGTTGAATTCTATGCTTCTTGAGATTGGTTTACCTCACGAAGGGCCGAATTTTCTAATAATTGGTCATATTATTAAACTACATAATATGTTGTGCAACGTATGTAATATATTTGGAAACGTTTTCGGATTACCCCTGCTATTATTTTACTGTGAAATGATCTTGTTTATACTGGGATCGGTTAGTGTTGTTATAATATCTCCTGCCTTTAAAACATCAGCGGAATTATCGGAAGTATATACTGTAATGGCATGTGTTATTGTGAGTAAAATTTTACATTCATTTTTCAAATAATAATTCTTATAACTTTTCAGGTTCAAGGCGTCATTATGGCTATGCTCTGTGATGCTGTTTCTAAAGAAGGAGAGGAAACTGTAAACCTAATATGTGATTTAATCAATCAATATGGAGATAAGAACAATGCCGCCTCTAAGAAATTTGCATATTTTCTAAACCAGGCCAATCTAAAGAGACCAAGATTCTCGGCTGCCTCATTTTTCGTCCTGGATAATTCTACAATATTTCTGTTTATTAATTTTGCTGCTACCTATATAGTTGTACTATTCCAAATTTTATAGGTCACGTTTTTTCGGAAATAAATGGATGTTTGTAATGTTTATATATGCACATTAATAACTATTTGTTGGCGTTTTAAAATTTGATATCTCTGTATTAAAAATTCCACGTAAATTATTGATGTTAATGAATATTATTAACAGCCACGCCCAAGAAGTTACCCCTCTTCCTCCCTATCGTGCATTCAAAAACAACGTAAATTGTCTATTCCGATCTCCTAATGCAAATAAAACGAACATTTTGCCTATTTATCCCGTGTTTTATTCGAATATCTAAGAAAATTCGAGATGGAGTATTAGGAGAACAGAACAAACAACGTGTTGTACCATGAGCAAAGTTCTTGGAAATATTGTAGGTCGATCAATTGCCTTGTCGCAAACCAACTTTAGCAGCCGTTTTGATCGAAGAATTGATTAATTGCGACTTAATAAAAGGGGACGTTACTGAGTGGAAGCCCAGTTTAAAACGTGATAAACGGACCTATCCCACTGCAAAGATGTAATTCGTATGGCTTTCGGATAACAACTGACTTTATTCACTAAAAATCAAAATCTTGAAGCTGTTGCATACCGCCCACACAACCCTCCTTGCAGTACCACCAGTATTATATATTACTTCCTTCCTTACTGTATTATATATGGTGAGGTGAACCCGTCAGCCTCACTCCACACTTTTCTCGCATTCGGACACACCCTGCCGTACGCTGGCACTCCCTCACTCCGGCTGAATCGGCGCACAAGTCGAACAGCATCACCGAAGGAGACCCTTCGGTATATATTTAATACTTAATGGCCCAGAAATTACTGAAGTGTACTATTAATTCAGTATACTCCACTTTATAAAAATAGTGTATAAATTTAAGACAAAACTAAAAATCTTGGCGTCTTACATAAAAAAGGCTCAAAATTGCGACGCCGCGCCGTTTGCAGCACACCTATTATTGCTAAGCCCGGGGTAGATAGAACCAATTTCAATGAGGCACTTTTCAAAAATTCCACAACTTTGGAGAGCTGCACCCAGTGCCGGTTAAAGATGCTATTGACGTATGGGAAGCTTATGTATACAACCTGATAATATACTAACAACAAAATGTCTCAATTAAAGTTTAATTAAATTGCTGAGCAAGGAACTAAAATTGCTCAAGGATTTATATTTAATATTTGTTTCTAAACACCATTGATTTTTCGACCACGTAGAATTTTTAATTTTAACTTATGTTTTGTAACTAAACTAGCAATAATATAAGTGTATAGCCTTGTCACTTTGAATAAGGAGGAGGCGAGGGCGATGGGCCTGCAACTCATTCCTGTAAAAAAAATTGAAATTATTCTATTAGTTATAAAATTTAGCAAATTATGTGCGGCGGCGCTCCGATGCAATGCATTCTGGCTTTCCGCGTCGAACCAGAGCGTCCTTAACATTAGCGTCCTTAATATAAAATTGTCTGGATTGGGGTTATCAAAATTCTTTGGATTGCGATAAAGCATTTATTCATAAAAACAATTTTTGGTTTCGAATAAATTTAATCCAATTATTAAAAGAAATGTAGCGTTCTTGTCCCAAGTCCACATTATCATGTTATATAATTAAAATATAAAATACTATTAAAATGTTAAGACTTATTTCATATATGTTTGTGTGGATGAATGATGTGTCTCACTAAATAAAATGACCGGTATAAATTGTATGCGTGTATTTATGTTTCAACATTGTTGTCAATATTTACTGTACTACCAACTTCTTCACTTTCAGAATGATTCACTTGTACATTCGTAGATTCTGAAGCACCGGTTGTGTTTTGCTGCTCCGTCTGTACATTCGAGAGAGGCGCATCATCGTTTTGCACGGATGAATCAACAATCGGTTTACTAAACGTTTGATTCAATTCGGTATCAAAAATTTGCGTTTCGCCAAAGCTGACTCGTTTTTGTACTTTTCGCGGCGTATTGCTTGAACTACTTGAATTTGATAAAACTGAGACGGGTGTGCTAGGCATGGATTTCGATGCATTAAAAACGGGTTTGTTAAAAATTGGCTTGTTGTTGGCGGGCATATTGTAAGTAATTGGGTGCGCTTGATTCGCAACTTTCTTCACAATGACGATGTAGTTGAGAGGCACTACGCCAGAGTGGCCATTACATGACGCAAAGGCCCAGCCAGAATTGCCTAAATTCATTTCCTCCTGCACGCTTTTGGGGGCTAAAAGAATTTCATCGTTGGTGTGAAGGGTCAGCTCGCTAGGAGACGTTGCAGCAAAGTCGAAAACTGCTTTAGCTTTGATACCATAACTCTTCCATTTATCCGGATCGCATTTATCTAAAACAATAAAAAAATAGTAAGTAATTATATTAAATCGCAAGTTATTTACCGAACCGTTGAAGCTATCGATCTCTCGATGCGTTTAAACGAC
>WSZQ02103353.1:0-10300 GCA_019419845.2 Weissflogia rhopalogaster
CCTTATAAACGACACCTTTAGTAAAGTTAGAGTTAGTCACCACATATACAGGAAATGGTATATTCTTCGGTATAAAATCTTCTTGATTTTCAAATGTTATCATCACAACACACTGTTTGTACTCAAAAATTGAATCCAAAATACTTTCCAAATTGTTTCCAGTACTATTGTTTTTGCTTTTTGTGAGGTGCATTGTTATTGTGAACAGAAGCAAGTAGAAGTGAAGATAATGGTGCATCATTCGCTTTATCCAGTGATGGATTACAGGACACTGTTTGTGAACATGAATAAACTGTAGGTGTTTGTCTTGATTTCGTACGGCTTTTATGTCTTTTTACCGTTGTTCGTGCTGTCACGCAAAATGTTTACATAAACCACAAATATCGCAAGGATCAGCATAAATCCATCAGTCAACGTTTTTATGATACAATACATAAAAAATAAAAATAGTACGATTTGTATCTAGATGTACATTGTTGATTAAAATACAAGGGACATGCAATTGATTCCGTTTTCAAATCCTGTTGTTTTACATGAAATAACATTCATTGATTTTTATAGGTAGTACATGTACTACTGCACTGCAGTTTTGTAGACGACCTTTGATAAAAGTTGTACATCCACTAAAATGTATTGTGAGGTTTTGACTTACAACTTCATTTATCGATGTTTATACTATTTTAACTCGCTTGGGATTATACTTTACTCGCTTGGCATTGTAGCTACTCTAGTTATTGTGAATATTTCCGGGGATAAAATAAATGGTTCTTACCACTTGTTCGTGCCACCGGCGCTTTTAGCGGTTTTGATACGCCAACTACCCCAGGGCTATGATAACAAGCGTCGTCCGGGCGTCTGCGTCTTCATGATAGACTGTTTCGATGTACCGCACACACACACACACACACACACACACACACACACACACACACACACACACTTCCCATGTAATTGTCTTTCCCCCACTTTCCTGCAACACAATGTACCTGGGGGTACATCTCTCGAGGAAGAACCATGAATGTTCCCAATTGTTTCCCATTTTTTTACACCTACATTCACCTTAACCCTTCTTCCACCTCCTAGAATATTCCACATCTCTTCGTTTTGGCATCATGCCTCCTGGATGAAGAGGTACCTTCTTTTCATCTTCTCATAAAGCAGTAGCTGATTTCTCCTTTACTTCGTTATCGTCTTCTCCTGAATTCTTTCTTTCCTCCACTCCCTTTCTCCCTGAGCATTCCAAATCAAACCAGCTCTCTTCTATACGCCTTATATGAACTCTTCGCTACTAGGCGGAATGCAATTATTTCCACTGAGCCCCCCTCAACCAACTCAATTGCCGCCACTCTCATTCTCCTTTTACTCTTCTAGTTCCTTACCCTTCCACACTCGTATAAGTTCTGCTCTGTCGCCCTCCGGTTCATGCATTTCTCGCCCAATTTCTATTTTTTCACCGGCCCGGAACCTTCTTCCGCTTCTTTCACTCTCATCCTGACTTCCTCTACCATAGTAATTCCTTTAATCGTCATCAAATCAATGGCAGACTGTCCACGCACCCCACAGTATGTCCACTCTCCTTCACGCCCTTCACGCATCCATTTAATACCTCTCATCCTACGCGTTTTTGGACAATCATTGGAATTATTTATTTAAAATTCAATAAAAATAGATGCACACGATCTAACTTCGTAAATGAAACAAATTTAGAATTGTCTTGAAATTCCCTATCAACCTGCGAAAAAAGGGCCAAACTCATTTTTTGGATTTTAGTATCGTCCCAATGCATTCCTTATGGGAATAATTACATTTTTATTGGCATATTTTATATAGTTCAACTTGAGCAATCTTCAAGTGCTTAACATCAATGAAGTTGTCTTTCAATTTACAACAAACCGTGCTAATTTCATTTGAGAAATAGATTCTATTCAATAATTAGTACCTTCCCGATGTAATTCCCCATTGAAAAACTCGTGCTAGCCCTAATATTTTGTTGTGCTAAGATCACAGCGGTGAGAAAAGGTTCCTAGGAGAAATGCAATGCTGGTGGAAAAGAAACTCGAAAATATGAGTTTGCTCGTCGGAAGCAAGATTTGAAATATAAATTAGCAAAGTATAGCATTTTTTCATTTACAAGATTCCACAACATGGTATGGAATCCTTTCGATTTGTTTTCACTTTCCTGGGAGGGTGTGAACCGTGTTGAGTACGGTTATAATAGTATTGAGGTGGTTTCTGGCATTCCTGAGACTTCTGGGGCATTCTGGCAGGCGTTGACGCAACAGTAGCATACTCCGTCAGAGGTTGATAACTCGACGTGGAAGAACCAGGTTCCTCGTCAATATATGTTGAATCGTGGAGTGCAGCCGGGGGAGTATCAATCCGAATATCCGTTGACTTGCTTCGTGAATCTTGTACCGTCTTATATTCTTCTTCAACTTCGTTAATATGAAAATTTGCAACAGTCTGATTGGTGATTTCACTTTGAATGTTTGAAACATTAGTGTTGCTTGAAACTTTATCTCCCTTGTAACGATATTCCTTTCCGTAATCCATCGTGATGTTGTACGCTTCATCAATTTCATCGTCCGAGATAGAGCAGATTAGATGCTGATTCATTTCCTGCTTCGGTAAGTCCGTATAATCAACTCTTACAGAATTGTTAGCGTTATTATTCTTGGCTGGTTCATATTCGTCGACGTCCATTGGGGTCTCAGATTGATGACATACATTGCGTTGATCATGCAGGAATTGGATCATTTCACCATAAACGTTATCCTTTTTCAAATCTGTAACCATGTGTAATATATCTTCTGCCCTTGGTGGCGACTTAGTAGACTGCATCTTCTTTTGGAATTGATAGTCCCTTAGCAATTGCTTGTTTTGTTTCACACTGCTGTTGTTTCGCCTGAAATTATTTTATTTGAATTCAAACTGCCGAGAATTAAGAATTGTCTAAATTGAGAAAACAGTCAACTGAAACCGACCAGGAAAAATGATTTACCTTTCCGAGGCCCGTCATTGCAATGAATAATTAAGGTCTATTCACTTACTTTGACATTGAAGCCTGCAGATATTCCTCGTAGGTGTCATCAATAAGCTTAAATGACTGTTGATTAAGAAAATTGTGAAAGATAGCAAGTGCTATTAAGATTAACTCATATTGATCATAATAATCTCTACAAAAATTCAATGTGCTTCTCCTCTCACTGTCTTCAATTTCTCGTTTCTCATAGTATCGATACAAATGTAAGGCACTATCGCAATAGCATTCCTTGCACGTTTGACTAAGGCGATGTCTAAGTGTTCCTTCGCTCAAACTTTCTTCTTGTACCTTTTCCAAGTCACAATCCATGAGGCACTTCATACAAGTTGCTACACCATTGTTCAATGGTTGCGCTTCAATTGTTTTATGTGGTACGAAAGTCACATCGTTCATTGGTTTATCGTTTGATTTACTATGATGAAACTCAACATCCTGCAAATTGGACATAAACAGCTGGGCAATATCAGCCAAAACAATAGTCATCTCAAAAACTAGCATACGAGCTTTATCATTCGTATCAAAGTCAGGCAGAACGAAAGGTGGCAAAGAAGAATAATCCGAGTCTCCAGCGATATAGTCTACCAAACCTGCCATTGATTTCCTCGACACATCCCAACCATCTTCTAAACATTTTTGACTTGTGCTAACTTGCACGTTCTGATTACGCGCCACAAGGTAATTAAAACATTCGTTTTCGAAACAGAAACAATTTTTGTGATCAACTTTTCTGTACTTTAGTGGAATATCCAGTCTTTGTCTAGACTTAATATCATCCAAAATCGGTCCCATGCAAGTAATTGTATCCAGAGCCATGTAGTTGGATTTGCGTGTACGCGAAAACAGGAAGATAATGTTTGCAACCACTGGACGTCCCAGACGTGTGATGAACATCAATAAACTGTACATGAAATCAGGCGTGATTCGAGCCAGATCAGGTTTGATCATCACACAAACGCCATGGATATGTTTCAGTTTAGAAATGAACTTTAGAATTTTTGCACAATTCGCAGTGTCTTCAATTACAGTGTTCGTCATACCGGGGGTGTCTATTAGTCGCAGTATTTTTCCCTTATATGGAATATCATATGACGCCACATCTAAAATATATTTATAGCTTTTAGTGAAAGCGGCGGTGGAGCTCAGTGCTCGTTAGATCACTGCGGTTAAGCAACGACGGACGTAGCTAGGCGTTGGATGGGTGACCACCTGGTCTCCCCACTCAACAAGCAGCTGCGGCGGCGTCTGCGAACTCCTGATTTCGCGGTAAAAAAAACGCGAATGAAGGTTGGGCGATTCGCCAGCAAACGGTCCCCGCAAAAACCCATATGCATCAAAAATTCAGATCAAGTACCATTAGTAGCGAGACCGAATCGGGCCGGGTGAAAGTTACGGGTGTTGTTAGTGGTAGAAAAAAGTTGTCGAATAATAATAATAATAAAATGACTTTTAGCGAAAAGAAAACTCAAATTTTCAATAATTACTTAAATTCTTGATTGAACGAGAACTGATGACGTATTCCAGACCAACGTATATCATTTGCAAACAACAAAGAAAGATAAACAATGCACGCACCTTGAGTTTGACATTTGTCCAGTTCATGAAGCGTTTCGTGCGAACATGACGAAAACATTTGCTTCATATCCCCATCCGCTGTATTCACCATAAACTTTGTTCGCACGAGGCTCACAAAAGAGTCTTCCGCTTCTTGCAACGAATCAAATTGTGCATAGTTTGCCAACGAATTGATCAGCGTTGACTTGCCAATGCCAGTTTCGCCCAATAAAAGAATATTAATGCGGGCATTTTCAGAGGAGCAGTCTGTCTCGATCATGTCTATTTTTGCAAATAAGTATGATTGATTGAAAATGACGAGTATTCAGAATAAATTGTCCTACCTATTATCGCGCCTTCGAATGAAGTGTAATGAGATATGTTGATACATGCTTATATATGACTCTATCAGTAAAAATATTACGTTAGATAAAGTTGGGTGTCGTTGAAAAGTACATCAGTATAAATCGAAAACGTAGTTATATAATTAACCACAGGTGAAGTTTGGCCGTTATTTGTTACTGTGGAGTGAGTATTTCGAATTATCGTACACCCTCACACACACACAATGAAGATATAGATTATTTCGCGATGACAAATCGCTTCTAGATTATAATCATCAAATATTAGTCGTTAGTCAGTCAGAATAAAACGGTATTATTATATATAGTTAGAAACGTTAAGTGATGTGGTACTTCAGAAGTTTTTTCTGAGTATAATATGTAATGTCAAAGTGACTTAAACAACGTTTTTAACTGTAGGTTATCACCAGCTTGAATATATAGCTTGATACTTCCCAGATATAAGAGTGTAATCCTATTTGTGAATAACCCAATTTCATAAATGTAATTCGATCTATTGTTGCGAATGCGATGAGATGATTAAGTAAAAAAAAATAGACCTGGCAATCGACCATACTGGTCCTTCAGTCTGAATTTACATTTTTATTGCTTTCATGTATTGATATTTACATGTTATTATTATGATTGTAATGCTGTTTTGCGATTGTTGATTTGAGTGTGATTTTTTGAAGATTAGTTGATCTTTAGATGTGAGGCTTTTATAGGTGCGGATTATGTGATTGTTTGGGAATTGTAATTGTGAATAACTATGAATAATGGGTGCCCAGCCCGGGGACTCGGACCCTGTCCGGCTGCGTGTTAAGCTGAAGCACTACCGACCGTGATGCCCAGATGGACTGACCAGGTGCTTTAGTCAAGAGACATGTTCAGTAGATGAAGAGATCAATGTAACGGAGAGGAATATTTGATAGTTCTAAGAAGCACACAGAGGAAACCAAACCTTTCTTCGTTCTAAGATGCGCACACAACAGGAAGACAAAAAAAAAATAAAAGTGTGATTCAAAGGGGCGCCCAGGTTGCGTATGAAATTTGGTAAAAGAGTACGCGGAAACGGAACCCGTACGTGACTTAACGGACTACCAAGAGTCAACGCCATCACGAGTCGAACATGTGGGCGGAAACTACAATCATCATATGGGAGAAAATCAGTATGTAAACGGGAGACCGAAGGGCAGTCAAAAAGGCAGTCATGTCTAGGAAGTCGAGTGAGTGCAGTACCCACAAAAGCAGTCAAGTCGGAAGTCAAAAATCAATCATGTGGTTACTTTAAAAGGTTGCAATATACAATGTTACGTATGTCCGATCTTCCTCATACAATGTCACCCCATTCATGTTCGAGAATCCAGGGCAGTCAGCCAACGAGAGAAGGCATCTGTTTAGCTAAACCAGCTACAGCCAGCCAGCATCCAGAGATGACATCTCCGATCTCTGAGTCGTCCTCATGCGATCCAGAGATGTCCGTTGAAAGGTAAGTGCACAAGCTTACTTATCCCCGGTATAATTCACGGTATGTTAGGCGGGTTATCATTTATGCCAAGCGAGTTATACATACCACAGAGGCTTGCCAAAAGTCTCTCGTCAACACCACCTTCGGACCTGGTGGTATTAGAACGACAAACGCTATCGCTTTAGGATGACTCAGCCCTACCGTCCCTAATAACATGGCTAACACGTCCATAGCAACAACACGGTATATAAGACTGTGACCACTACCTTACTCAGTTCCTTACTGGCCATAGCCAATTCACGTCGTACCTCTACGCATTTTGCAAGGAGGACAGCAGTATGTGTAAGCTGTTGTCTGCTACGCCAAGTGAGCAATGGCGTAGCAGACAACCTGGACCACACCCATGAAATCTGCCTAGCATGGGCCAAGGAACGGATGAAACTTCTGACGGCCACCAGACCTATGAGCAGCACACCGGAGCTCCTCGGAAGAGCAATACGACATTCCCAAGAAAATTGGAAGGCGATCTTTTCTACAAGAATGTCGTCAGAGAAAAGCGCAACGATGAGGAAGCACATATATAGAGAGTATCTCGTTGCACTGACGAAATACATAACCCACGATGCCAATGTGTGACTAATGTTTTTGGGGTGCGCACAACACCAGTGTTATATTTTAATAGTACCCACCTCTCTGATGGGGCCAGATGTTCCGGTTAGGTAGAAGCCGGCAACACCCAAAAAAGTACCGATTTATATACTCAAATGATCAAATAAGGCGATAAGATAAGAATATGATATATAAGAGAAAACAATTTAATAAGTTCTCATTGCGTTTTACTAACTCATCGGTTGATAATGACAGATAACAAAATCGACGACGGCTACCTGAACGTCCTGCTCCTTGGCGAGACTGGTGTGGGCAAGTCCACTTTCATCAATTCCTTGGCAAACTATTTGCACTTCGAGACCTTAGAAGATGCAAACGACGGTGAGTTGGTCTGTTTAATACCGTGCAAATTTGCGGCGCTTGATGAAGATGGCGATCCTGTTGTATTGAACTTCGGCGAGGATGCCAATGAAGACAGTAAGCTTGGAAGCTCTTCGACACAAGCCGCACGTTCCTATGTGTTCCCATTTAACGACACGCACATCCGAATCATTGACACGCCTGGTATTAACGACACCCGAGGGGGTTTCACACAGGATGAAGTGAATTGCAAAAACATCCTCGGGTATGTTGGACAGTTCAAGTATTTGCACAGCGTGTGCGTGCTCCTGAAACCTGATCACACATCGCTGACGCCGAGCTTCAGGTACTGTTTCAGCGAGTTGATGTCCCGCTTGAATCGGTCAGCCGTGGACAACATCGGTTTTATCTTCACACGCACTCGAAGTACGGATTACATGGCATTGGAGACTCTCTACTGCCTCCAGCAGGAGCTGGATGCCATTGAGGCGAAGAACAGCGTACGAATTCCACTGCGGAGGAAGCCAAACGATGTGAGGAGGAACTGCTTTTATATTGACAACGAGTGCTTTAACTATCTGGTTGCGAAAAAACAACAAGGTAGAGAACTGTTTTCGTCTGAACGTGCCAGACAAAGTTGGGCGGTATCACAGAATGCCGTGCAGACACTTATTGAATACATCAACGGCGATAAAGAGGGTGCAGTTGCCCTACGTCCACATTTGGTGCAGGAGACGATGTCCGTAAATGATGCACGCCAACTTATCTATGAATTGTCGAAGCCCCTCGCTGACCTCACGGAGCACGTGCAGGATAATTTGGAAGCGTTGAAGCAGCACCAGATGAAGGCCGCCCAAGCGAACATCACTGCGGATGAGCTTCGGCCACTATTACACGTCCCTGTGGTGGACCTAAAGGAGATTGAGCTAACAGAGCCTGTCACAGTTTGCACTTCTAGCGAGTGCTCCGAAATCTATACGGTATGTTTACTTCATTACATCAATTTATATATGCCCATTATTTTAAACGTCATTTTGCTCTATACCACACTGCTATGAACTATTCTTCATTCTTCCTGTCATTTTATGGCTGATCTTCCTGTCTCTTGAAATATTATATTATTAGAACTTTGAATATTTTGATGGACAAACAAATTCTTCTTCTTCTTCTTGCTGACAAACAAATTCTTATAGGTATGTGGTGTACAGAAGTACCACTATAAACAACGCTGTCATAATCCGTGTCATTTAACTGACGTCACAGGAAACATTGTGGGTGACCCTGCTCTAATTAATTGCTGGGCAATGGATGATGCTAACAATTGCACTCAATGTGGATGTGGATTCGCCATACATATGCACGTGTACTATGAAACAGAAGCAGTGGAGGCCAAGATCGAAGACAAAACCGTACAAGTTCAACTGCAGACAAACGACGATATCGTCAGGGCGCAGTACGAATTGATGCAGACTCTAGAGAAACGCGTAGAGGACTATATGAGAGAGCACGATGTAGTGACGAAAGCACTCGCCACGTTCGCCCATTTCCTCAACAAACACTCCATTGTCCCAATCAACGATGCCTACGAAGCGTACTTGGACACACTGATTGAAGGATTGCGGATATCGTTCAAATGCGATAAGGATCTACTAAAACGTTACCAGGCATTGAAGCGAGAACATCTTGAGCAGAAGTCTATGTTGACGAAGGCCGAAAAGATAGCCGCCTCTCAGAAGGCAATTGCACAGGTTACATCAACGGACATCATCGAGACTGTCGAGACACTAAAAAAGTTACCAATCATTGGATCCAAGATTCAATCCTTACATAAGTTACTCATTAATACAAAGCTTGCAGAAGGCGTGAAGAACAAGGAGTATGTGCACAATGGTAAACAGAGGAAGAAATCCAAGAATAAAGGCAAGAAAGTGGCAAATGTCAACGATCAAATGAACAATCTGCAAGTCTCTTCTGGATCGGGAACTGCTGAAAGCTCCAAAATCGACAAGATGAAGAAGTATTTGGAAGAGCAACGACGTAAATTAGAAGAAGCGAATGCGGACCACTCCTCGGAATCACCGAAGGCAGAACTTAAAACTGAACCCGCAGTGAAGCAGAAGGGTACTTCCTCACTTTTTGATTCATAAACATATTAATTAGGCATTATCCTGTTTCCTACTTCAAGCATATTATTTAAATGTTATATCCCCCTGTAAAATTACCCTGACATGTTAAAACGTTTGAAGATGTATTGTGCTTTTTTTGTCAGCTATGGACTAGAGGATATATAGGTTAAGTCCCGCATGAAGTTGTAGGCAGTGGTGGGCAGAAGTCAATTTAGTTTGTAGGGATTTTATGCAAATAAAATTAGTCGCATTTTTTCTCCCGAATCATCAACTTCATTCTTCAACATCTTCTACTAAAGATCTGCTTTAATATGCGTCTTGATGTCGCTGATGGCAACAGATCGCGCTGGTCGGCACAGAAAATCCAGATATTGATAGTCGGCTGATCAAAATCTTGGTTCATCCCTGAATCGATATGTGGGATTTATTGTACCACAATACATGAAATAGAAGAAAGGAAATAAAGCGATTACCAGGCGGAGGCGGTAGCTGGAGACGATCGGCTTGCGCTGGTCGTCGGGGCAGGTCGTGGATAACGTTGGAGTCGCAGATGATTGCAGAAGGTGGTGTCGCTAGTGATGACAGCTGCCACGGCCGGAGTCCAAGATCTACTAACTTCTGTCGGGAATGTCGCGACCATTTCTTTGTGCACTGCGGAACACGTGCGATTTCGACGCCTCGGCATTTCGGATGTTATTGTCTCGGATCGATTAAGATTTCGGCGGATGCTGATTGAAATTTCTTGATGCGGATGTTGATGTTTACTCGTCTTTGTGTGGCAATGATTGACCGCCACAAATAC
>WSZQ02103396.1:0-10292 GCA_019419845.2 Weissflogia rhopalogaster
GGTTGGCACTTTTTGTTGAATTTAATAAGTTGTGTTTAAAAGTATTTAGTATGTTAAGTGTTATTTAGTTTTACTTAGTGAGATGTTCGTAAGGCATTTACGTCCGACCCGCAGTGTGTTTTAATGTAGTCAAGCCTAATAACATTTATTACAAAAACACGTCCTGGTAACTGTCTTACTCCAAATTTGTTCCCATCATTCCCTGTTATCGCATTTACCCTTATGGAAAGAACATTATTTAGAAATTAAATTCGTTAAAATGTATTTTTAATGAATACTAATAGAAAAGAACTTCCATAAACCAATTAACAATATGCAAAGCTATCAAATGTACATTTGACTCCTTGCCTTCTGAAACTTCCACTTTCTAATTGCGCACTGCATTAAACACATTTTGATAAATAGACTCACGTTTCTCTCAAACAGACTAGTGCTGTAATTGAACAAATCCATTGTAAAGCCATTAACACATGCATTTGCAAGCGTCACCAAATAAGTTCCATCCAAATTTCGGAGCCCTCCAACCAGAACCGCCCATATTGACAAATAGACCGTTAAAATTTGGCACACCAACATTATAACAGTAATCCGAAAGATGGGATATTCTGATTTAATAAATTTCCAATTATAAAAGAGAGCATTGTAATATCTCAAATAAGCAGATAGTTTCGCAGTCAGATCTATTGGTCTCTGCTCTAGCAGGACCACCAAATGTCGGTATGACTTACGAAATATTTCGGTATACCAAATCGATTGTCCCAAACTTCCCATGATCACACACATGTCAGTATAGAAAGTAATAATGAGATAGCACCTCTGGAGAAATTGCAGCGTTAATCCTTCGTAGGTATAATACAGAAATAGGATAAAAAGTAAAATGCAGGTATAGACGACTCTTGGAAAAATGTACAGCATGCGCTGCATAATTGTAAGTATTCTATAACCGATTGCATTTACCATGTAGTAATCATGTCGTTTGTTTATCAGATGCGCGAGTGCTCTCTGTTCCTTTATTCGGGTGCTTCTCGAATGATAAGTAAAGAAACAAACATCAATGCTGTGCAGAGCGTTGAGAACGTGAATCAAGTTTTGGGTGAGTTTAGCAAAGTTTCGGAAAGAGCTATTCAATACTAATTCACTACAGTTGATGACGAACATCGTTAAAGAGATAGACAAAAATGCAAATGTTGTAAGAATGTAGAAAGTATGCTCTTGGGAATATTCACGGTGTCCAGTTCGATGATGGCTGCATTTTGATCGTATGCACATAATAATTATCGTTTCGAAAACACATGAATTTGAACATGCCACACAATTTTTGTGAAGCTTCTGTTTTATATTGTTCCACATATTTTGTTCAGTTAGGGCCTACTGATATGTGAAACGGCTTGCTTGGCCTTGTTAAGAGAAGTAACTTCGATGTCGTTGTTACTCGATTATTGAATATTCAATTATTCAGTAAGTAATTTATTAGTTTTTGTTTCTGTATCAACTTGGTTAAATAACAAAATGGAAAGTTTATATTGATTAAAGGATCAAATATTATATTTCATCCGATAAGGTTGTCAATTTGATTCTAGACAGATTTTTCTGGAGTTAGATACGTTGAAGTGCTGCCTATTTTCTCAAAAACTGGCCCTACCATACAATGGACATTACACGTCGATCAATCATATTTTCGAGGCTAGAAACTTGTGTCTGCAGAAAATTATATTATCAAAGATGTAAAGTTGGTTGCGGAGAAGTTATGTGGGCTGTTTTGAGTACGAAGGTAGGGTGAGCTTGTGGGCGAGCTTGATGGTATGACGCGCGGGAGAAGCTCCCTCTCGTGTTGGTGCATAGACTAACCATCTCTAGACCTCCCACTCTAGCGGGTTTGTTTGGTTCCAAATTTACTAGCGCCACTACCCAATCGGCCGTTGTCTGAACTACTACGCTAAACAATTTTTTCCAAATATGACAAATTACAGTTAAAATTAATTGAACAGAACTAGTAATAACTGTAATCGAGACGGGTGAATAAAACAAAATAATCGAAATGACAAAATGTATACAAAATCACAGAAAAAAAACATAAGTAACAGAAAAATTATACTATATTACCCAATTGCTCCGCCTAGATTCACATTCTTAGAGCTTTCATATAAATTGGATCTTTCACTCTTTTCAACCTTTCATGATTCCCTTTTATACATCTACTCACATTTGTGCAATAGTTATGTATAAACACTTTAAGAAAACACTTTTAAAAACATTTGATGTTGGGTCAGAGCATCCACGCAAATTAATGTGTTGCCCGCAGAATGATTCCAAAATTTCCCCATGTTTGTTGGCAATGCCAAACAGCACACCTGAAACCCATTTTTAGAAAGCAATCCAAAAGAACGCGATGAAAAGGAATGCACAATGGTCGCAGAACACACGAATCGCTAGCGATAAAATGGCGACAAGCAAGAAAGTGCCGCATCGTGCTGCACGCTTGCAAAGATTTTTCGATGTTACGTTGTTTACCAATGTTCGATTAAAATCGGGTATACAGGTAAATACGTTTTAATATACCACTAGCGCCATGCAACGTGTGTTGTTTGTACTACCAGTGTTGCCAAAGCGAGAACTCCCCTTTCACCAAGAGTTAGAGTACACTGGGTTGGTGGTTGAAACGGAAGGTCGTACTGTAATATACGTTTTAAAGGTTAGAGTGTGTTTTTATTCCACCTAAGTTACGCCATTTTCAGCGAGTAACGCGAGTGTCTATCGTGTAAAACCGAATAAGAGAATATAGCAGTGCTTATCCCGGGGTGCTGCGCTTCAGTGTCAATAGAGTAACTTGTCTGATGAAATATATAATGGAATAATTTGCTCATGTTTCTCACTTACTCTATGACATTTCACTATGAAAATCTGATCGGGGGAATAGAATAGAAAATTGTAGAATAGAGTTGTGTTTCTACGTGTGCGTGTCCTGTTTTCTTGAATATTCTGGGTGCCCCTAAACGTGGCTTCCAACCTGTGGGGCGCCTCTTCTTGGGGGCGCGAGACTATTGCAAGAGTGGCATGCAGCTTGTTGATGAAATAGAAGAAAGTAAAGTTCTTATTAGTAATCATTTGACCAGTCTATGGGAGCAATTCTCGTTGTTCTTTAAAGATCTTGACATGTCCAAATATGAATGGATTAGAAACCTATTTGTCATTGAAAAATATGGTGATTTCGGCCTTACGACAGCAGAGCAGGAAGTGATAATTGACTTATCTAGTGATAGCACATTAAAGCAGAGGTTTCGAGATGAAAATAATATGGTTACATTTTGGCTACGAATAAAGGACGATTTTCCTACTTTGACAAGGCTTTAGACATTTTATTACCATTTGTAATACCTTATTTTTTCTTTTTTTCATCTTGTTTTTAAAGGGGGCGCTCCAATTTTTTTAAGGGGGCGCCAGTACAAAATGGTTGGCAATCACTGTTTTAGGGTGATATCGACTGATGTGATGCTTTAGGATCGCAAATGTTTTGGCTCCGAGGTGTAGTATCTTGTAGAGTTTAAGAGTTTCTTCTCGGATTTCCTGGTGTAACGATTTTCTGGTGGCAAGTTCATGGGTGTTGGTTGCTAGGTTTATGCTTTGGTATTTTTGGAAAAAATAAATTACGCTATTAATCGAATATGTCTCTGTACTTCCTCGAGTTCCATACATTTGTTTGCATAATAATAATAAGGACCTGCGTTATTTTATTTTGATTTGCATCGTTTGCTCTTTTCCTGAGTCTCTGCTCTTTTTCTGGGTTCAGCAACGTGGAACTCGATGGCGACTGTGAGTCCGTGAATTTCTATTCTACTCATACATTCATCGAGTATTAACAGAATATTTCGCAGTGCTAAACATAAAGCCTTAATTTAGATTGCGTCCAATATAGAGTATTTTAGTTATTATGTGAAAAGCATAATAATCAATAATCGACATTTGATGAACATTATCTTACATTATAGTTATGTATTCAATTAAACATGATAAAGATAAAATAAAATAATCCCATATATCATAGTTCGGCAAATCGAAAAACAATAATCTTACTCATTACCTTCCTAAACACCCACTTTCTAACTGCTTGTTTGGTGAAATGTATCCTTGTATAATTTACTCACGTTTCTCTCAAATAAACCAATGCTGTAAATGAACAAATCCATTGTAAAGCCATTAACACATGCATTCGCAATCGTTAGAAGATATGTTCCATCCAAATTTTGAAGTCCTCCAACCAAAATCACCCATATTGATAAATATACCGTTAGAATTTGGCATACTAACATTATCATGGTCATACGAAAGAGCGGATATGCCGATATAATGTAATTCCAATTGTAAACCACTGCATGGTAATATCTCAAATAAGCCGAGAGTTTCACTGACAAATCATTTGGTCTTTGATCCAACAAAACCACCAAATGTCGGTAGGACTTTCGAAATATTTCGCTATACCAAGTTGATTGTCCCATACTCCCCATAATCACACATGTATCAGTGTAGAAAGTGATGATGAGATAACACCTTTGGATAAATTTCAGATTTAATCTCTCGTAGGTATACCAAACGAATAACACGAATAGCGCAATGCAAGAATTGACAACCCTTGGCAAGATGTAATACATGCGGTTCATGATTGTCAGCATTCTATACCCAATTGCATCTCTTATGAAGTAATCATGACGTCTTTCGATCAGATTCACGAGTGCCAGTTGTTCTTTCATTCGAGGAATTCGCGAATAATACGTGAATGAACAAATATCAATGCTGTGCAAAGCATTGAGTACGTGAATCAAGTTGTGGGTAAGCTTGGCCAAGTTCCCAAATGAACTATTCAGTAATAATTCACAACAATTGACAATGAACATCGCAAGCGACATAGACAATAAGGCGAATGTGGTAAGTACGTAGAAAGTATCCTCTTGCGAATATTGACTGTGACCAGATCGCCGATGAGTGCATTTTGACTTCATGCATAGAATAATTAACGTCTTGAAAACGCAGGAGTTTGAACAGGCAACACAATTTTTGTGAAGCTTTTGTTTTATATTGTTCCACATTGTTTTGTATTATCAAAGATGGACAAGTTGAACTGCTTGACTGAGTAAATTATTGGTTATTGGTTATTACGAGAGAGTATATTCAATTACTCTCTATGCAATTTTGGAAGTCTTCTAAATATTTATAACTTCAGTTTCCTACAGATAGGAAATGGGACATATTCGATGGAACAAGATAAAGGAATTAAGAAACATAATGCTAGAAAGATAAATGGGTAGGATAGGTCCACGGTCAGTACATTGCCTACTTAGCATTCAAGATAAAAGATATGAGATTACCAAAATAACGCAATGTCGAATACATGTAATATGAGTAGTCAATATTATGAAACATGGAACTCTTTTCGAACTGTTAACAAACTAAATAGTAATCTTCACTATTCTGAATGGAAGTCAGGCTTGGTGGGATTGGTAAATTGTTCATTTGAATGTTTCCTTACAGCGTTCACAAAATTTCTTCTCACATCTAAATATATTTTTAACAGCACATATAAAGAATAGAGTACTGATAAACTAGTATTAACATTTCTCATTACCTATAACCCTCTAAATATTCTTCATGAGTAATAGCAGAAAGTAAAAATAGAGCATACGAGGAACGATAATATAAATAAAAATAAATTAATATAAAATTACAAATAAACCTATTTGAATTTAATATAATTTACTGAAACTTAACTATGGGTTGCACTTCCAATAAAGTGCAGCCTCATTATTAATACTTCTTCATTGAAGCTTAAGGTCGCCGTTTCCCCTCTCATTTAGTATCTTGAACACACTACTTTCCTTTTACTACTTCCTCTCATTCATACCATCACACTTCAGGGTCCTACATATCTCGACTATTTTTAAATTAAGAGGCATTTGGCGATTCTGTCGTCAATCCAAGTCTCCTTTCTCATCCAATCCACATTTCACTCATGCAGGGACCATTTTTTCAGGTAGCGTCATCTAATTAAAAAGTACCAACTCAATATATATACTACACCCTCATGACTTCTTCCTTTTCCTCGTGATTTCTAAGTGTAACATAGGGCCTCTACGAGAGCCCGCTACCTGATCTGATTTTTGGCATCGCTATTGATGTTTTCCATTCTTTTGCCGATTTCCAAGCATGGACAACGTAATTAGTTATATTAGAGGATATCACTATTGATAAGAAGAAGAATTCACTACGCATCCCCACCGAGAACCGAACCCGGGACCTCATGGACAGTGGTCATCGACTACACCAATGCGCCACTTGGCTGGACATATTCAGAGCTGTTCGCCTATATTATTTGGCCCCTTTCTATAAGTGCGGACTAGTCATTTCTTGACTGTTATGTTGTACGATATTGATTGCTGTTTTATTGCTTTCCAGAGATCGGTGTTGCCATGTAAACTGCGGTATAAACTATACGCTCCAGACCAGTGTTTCCCAATCTTTTTTAGGCCATGCCCCACCATAACATTTCTAAAATGCTTTATTCCCCATACATAATTTTTAACCTTTAAAAATTGTTTTGTTCCCTTAAGAAATATAAATGATAAGTTTTAGGAAGAAATCACTATGAAATTGTTATCAAAACATTGTAAGTGAAATTTCAAAACATGTAATGAAAATCTAAAATTCAAAATAATTTTAATATAATTTTTTCTCTATGCATTTAGTGCGATCCTTGCTTGCGTTTGATGCTTGCTGCACAGAGATTTTATATTAGGTTCCAATTTACTTAGCATTAATCTCAAGTCTTCACGTTGTGTTATATCAAGTCGATTTCTTTTTTATCAGTAAATCATTTACAGCACTAAATCCGCATTCAGGAAATATGAAGATGGAAACGGTAGTAAAAGTTTTCTTGCACATTTGGTTGCATTTGAGTATTTAGTTTCAATTTCTGCACAAAGCCATGCCATCGCTCCTTTTATATTAAATAAAGTTTTTACGAATTCGTCATTTTGCAACTCTGCGAGTTCTTCTTGATACTACATATTTGATATATCAGACAAATCCACTAATATTGGCTGCATCAACCGTCATTTAACATTGCCGATATTTAGCATAGCATTTAAATAACCCAAAGCGAAAAGGTTAAAGTCATGTCGAGTCCATTTTTTAATTGCCCAAAATTTTAAATTTCCCCTAATTATTAAATTTCCCCCTTGTGGGGCGTGGGCCCCACGTTGGGAAACACTGGTCTAGACGTTTCCAGGTGCTATTAACTCTATCCTAAGCACCCATCTAACATGCTACTTACATACACCTGAATATTTAAACTGAAAACTGAGCTATTTACAATCTCTGACTTTCTCCAACATGCCCCTTTCATTTTATACCATTTTACATTATACCTTGCTTCTGCCACCTGACTTCTTCACGCTTACCAACAACGCTAGGATGCCCCTGCCATGGTGACAATTTAGTATCGGATATCCCTTCCTCTTTTGAATCTTTCGGCTCTAGTACCTACGCTATCACTTCCTCCACAAATAAAATGTGATCATCAAAACTACCGGTATTGAATTTACAGAATTATTACGCAAACATTTCTCGCAACCACGAAGAACTAAGAGCTAACTATGAATACATATATAGAACTTACCTCAGCAGCCATATCTTGAACCGAACTCAAAAAATACACAGTTGAACCAATAACCATCCAAGTTCGAAATTCCATCGTCCAATAGAAATCCATAGACATATCCCCAGAAAGATTCAAAATTAATATTAAATAGACGTTAATTATTAATATACCCAAAGTCACTATCAACCATATCAAACATATGGGATCCAACGTACGTTGTACAAATCTTACAGTGCTCATAACAGATTTACGAAATTTAAGCATCCTCTTGAGGAATACCTCAACATTATTGAACGTGGGCACTTTCTGGTCATAATATCGCATCATTGTTAGAACTTTATGACGAACAATCAACGTGTTTCTTATATATTGGTATGTCACTTCAAGCATTTTCTTGTAGAGGCGAGAATGCAAAGCATGATCAAAAATTGAAATAATTGGTATCATTGTTGATACCACGGCTGTAATACCTCTTATAACTTCAAAACCAACCACTTCTGGTCTTTTTAAAGTAAAGTGAATGTAAAGACTGAGGAAGCAGGCGAGTACAAATGTAAATCCACAAAACCAGATATTTCTACGACGACATTGTTTGATGTAATCCGATGTATATATTGTAAGTATTCCAAACGATATTCGATGTTCAAGCAAAGTGATAACTGCAGTAATTTCGTCAACTCTATTATTTGCATGAATAATAGTTCTTAGGATAAGAACAAAAGCCATCGATGAGTACAGAATTTCTGCGGATAAATTTAGTAATATGTAGATGTCCGTTTTGCTTGTTATGGTTAAGTAGCAGTTTGATGTCACTCCGGCAAATATGACAAGAATCCAGAAAATTTGAATAGCTTGACGAAAATGGCTCTTGACACAGATTGCTCGATCGTAATTTGATGTATGCGGACAAACTAAAGAAATTGGCCCAATACCAAATATTGCATTCAAATCCATAATTTGTTTCAGTGCACAAATGAAACAATCGCTTCTGTCTCTCTTTTTGAAGAGCACAAGATTACTTTGTATTTTACGCATTGCTGGCGGTATTCAAATATCTTTTACGCACAATGTATTGCTATCCAGAATATACTGATAACCAGAATATGCCTAAACCGACTATTTTATCCAGAAATCGAATTAATTTATAGAGGTACACAATAATTAGTTTTGTAATAGTTTCATTAAAGTAGTCACGCCAATGTTTAGTAGATGTTATACTTTGATAACGGAAGTAATTATGTTAACATACGATAGATATTTATTTCGTTGCATAGTGTAAGGGTAAACAACTGATTATTTAAGAAATTTGATGCAATTAGTTCACATAGAAATATGTTTGATTCTCAAGAGAAATATTTTCTTGAACATGACATAAGGTGCACATTAGAAATGCACTAACAAAATTATCTCACAATCAGATATCATGAGATAAATGTGTGCATGACCTTATACATTCAGGCTTATCCTATAATATGAATAATCAATGACCGTTTATCAGTTTTCGTTGGCCATTAAGTTCAAATGGTTTGCAATACATATTGGAAATGCAGCTATGTATTTTCTAGGTAGAACAAGATGGGCTAAACAAGATATTGGCTGAACACTCAAAATAAATACATAAATATTCAGTTTATTTGTCGTAACATATTGAACCCAACAACAAACATCGCAAGAAATGTACTTTTATAGTGATTTTAATTAAACTTCGATTAGAGTAGTCCACCAGCATTTTTTGGATGATCTCATAACGTTTTTAGTTGTATGAGTTCCGAACATACTCACCACGTTCCATCGTGTATTAGCACCTGAGGTGAATTTTAAACATTCGTAGAGTATTATATCTGATGTGCATTTCACAAATTAAATTGGGAATATGTTATTAGAAAATATGCAATAGTTTTTGTGTTCCTTGGCATGGAATAGTTATCCTCTTTTAGAGTTTGGCTGCTCTCAGTAATAGCAACCTGTAATAATAACAGATGGATTAGTTTGTAATTCCCATTCGATCTGAATAGCAACAACAACAGATCTACACTATTATGGAACTGTCCGCTGGAACTCATAGTGAAGTACACGATTCATAATTGAATACTCTCTATACCTCGACATATTGGTCTTAGGTCAACGGAAAAATTGGGCTAGCACAATTTCTTAAATTGGGAATTACATTAGGAAATGCTAATTATTGAACCGAATATAGTCACCTCACCAAATCGCAAGACAAATTCATTGATATTACGAAAGTGCTCATTATTCATGATTTACCATTGAAAATATGCACCTAAAAAGTCAATAATTCTCATAAAGAATATTTTACTTCGAAAGTAAAAACCAAAAAGGGGGGTTTGTAGGAGTCTTTGCTGTCATTTTTTTCATTAGTTCATTGCTAGTTTCAAGACAATTCTAAATTTGTATTTTTACTGAAGCTGAGGGCAGCCTAATAATAACAATAATATCATACCAACATGGATACGTTCTATTCTTATTTGTATGTTTTTGTATTGTTGTTATTTACAAGTATGTTTGTGTTTATACAATTGTTTGTTGGTTGGTGTGAGTTGTTGATGTTTCATTCCTCATCTGGGTTTTGAGACATTTTTTAGAACTTGTGATTTTTTGAGTATTTCTTCTGTTGAGGCTATGG
>WSZQ02103418.1:0-10291 GCA_019419845.2 Weissflogia rhopalogaster
AATGAAATGTCTCAGGATTGATAGAGTCTAAAATATATAAATTAATTAATTATTTAAAAATAGTAATTAAATAAAAGCATGATACGGAAGCATGAGGAACGCAGAGGTCTGAATTCAATGATTGTCGCGAACCAACGTCGGCGGCCCTGGTTGATGGCGCGGTGAACGCACCAGGTTCCGATCAGTGGTGTATTTGCGACGGAAGAGAAAGGGGACGTGTGCTGAGTGGCGACCCTTTGGCGATAGTGCGGTGAACGCAATGGGCTGTATCTACTGGATGTATCTAGGCCAGCCGATATATTCGCCAAGCATATGATACACTCGCACATGGACCACCCGGAAAGGGTGATAAAAACCAGACGTATGCAAGGCGCCAGCCCGTCGCGACAACCACTTCAATCTCTGGGCATCTTGGGTTTATCGTATTCGTATATTTAATTTTTAATGGCCCAGAGATTACTGAAATGTGACGAATAGCTCAGCTTTACAGAAATAATGTATAAACTTAGGACTAGACTAAACAGCTTGGCAACATTCATAAAAAAGACTCAAAATTGCCACGCCGTTCGCAACATCATTGTTATTGTCGCTTGAGACCAATCGCAGAAAGGTTGCACTAAGTGTGGATAAGCAGGTTATTTCACACTTGTGAGACTTGCACTGCATCTCATATGCTTCTTTCACAACATGCAAGACTCGCATTTCGCTAGCGACGCGTTATCGAAGAAATAAAATACGTCGAATACCCAAATAAAAATTAATAATTAAAAGAAACTGTTAATGATACAAAACAGACCGAATAAAAATTCTCTGCGTATATGTTTTTTGGAGATAGATGTTATATACTCCATAGAAGATAATTAAATTGCAGTTGTTTTGTATAGTGAGGTTTTAAGTTCCCATGCATAAAAACTATCCAACATCCTATCAAATTGAGTTAGACCTTAATCAAATGAATTAGTATATGTTTTTAGTGATTGGATGTAAATTAGATGTATCATTTTAAATATAAATATCTTTAGCCGAAAAATAAGGAATAACTGAAATTGAATATGCAAAAGTAACAATGAATATTCCAATAAATAAAAACAAATAAAACATAAATTATAAGCAAATGTGAAATTAATATATGGAATATAATAAAACTTGAAACATGACTACCGGCTGTAACCGGTTTGGAGTAGAAATGCATGCAATTTAATCAATTCATCAACGAGTATTGCGATCTGTTATACATACGTTTGCTGTTTGGCCTGCTATTGATTTGCCATCAGGCTTTTGTTTGCCCTATCAATATTATAACGAATAATTTTTTAAGCATGCCAAACCTCTATAGATGCGAGCGAATAAATTCTGTCCCAAAATTTATTCATTATGAATTGATAAATGCGATCGAATGCAAATTGCCGTCGTATGTTAATCGTGCTTGCGCGTGCGGTGCTGCGGCGAGCGTGAATTATGCGGAAATAAAATCAATAGGCATATTCGGCGCATGGATGGAGGCGCCGGATATCGTTTTATGTTTTGGCGCGCTCATTTAATGACGATTTATGGCCGATGCAAGGCATGCTGGAAGCAACCATCAAACGGACTGGTCGCAGTCATTACTATACGCTTACAAATCGGACTAATTATCACGCTTTGATATTAACATCATTTCGATAATAGAGTTGGGTCTCATAGAAATACATATCATTTGGTGTGATAGACTAGAAATGATTAATAGCAGATAAAACTTGATTCAGAGGAAGGAGATGATTTGACATTTCATCTAAAATGAATCACATATTGAATAAGTGTATCGAATAATGAAAAATGTTGCATAAACCATAAAATAAAGCCCAGTTGGGCAGCATAGTTGGTAGTGCTTCGATCAACCAAGTACGTGGACGGGTTCGAGTCCCCGGGGTGGGCATTCCACTGGTGTTAATTGATTATTATAAATTCACATGAAAAATTCACATTATTAGAAATCCACACCGATAAAGTCACAACAATTGCAATGCGCAACCCACAACACACAAGAAGAATCCACCGACAAGACAAAAATTCACTTCACTCACCACAATAAGACACCACGTCAACAACACAACAATAACAACAACATCACAAAAACCAATAACAAAAATCACAATAACATGTTATGTATATACAAAAACACAATAAAAACATATGTATCCAGGCTGAAGGACCAGTGAAGGTCGATGGCCAGGTCTGCGGACCGAATACATTTTTTTTCATAAAGTAACAATAACGCAATTTTAAGAGGATAATTGTTATTATAAAATATATAAAATATTGTATTGCGGTGTTTCTGTTAGATGAATTGTTAAAGTTGTTAATTGAACTAACAATAACATACCATATATTTACTGTTAGTTTTATGATAATCGTGTATCACGACTTACCAGCATTGAAGTTCTATTCATTATACAAGAAGAGAATGACTATAAATATACCGAAATAATTAATTGAAATGCGAAATATAAACGTAAAAATGTTTGATCTACAAGAGTGGCAATTTAACAGAAATCAAATAATGTCTCACTTCAAATCTTCATATGCTCATATCATAAACCTATTGCCCCAATTTCTATTTAGTTTTATTAAAACCGTGTGGTCAAAAGTTCACTCGTCTCTTTTTTAGCTGATTGCTGATAGAGAGGTGATTATTTCAACATTTACTTGTTTTTACATGTTTTCTGTGAAATTGGTATTTTTAGCTTTAGGTTCGTATTTAGAGGTTTTATGATTTAAACAAACAAATAGGTTAAACATTTATTCTGGGTTTATTTTATACCTGACGCATGTTTGTTATATACCTATCGAAGTTTACAGTTTTTGGCACAATGTAGTTCAGTCTTCACTGAATATTTTTAAATAAAGTAGAGAAATTATAATTTTATCAATTTGCTTATTTCAACAGTCATGTTATATTATTTTAGTAAAATATGTAATAAATTATATAAGATTGTCTTATTTAAATTTAAGATGGATCATATTTACTTAAAGTTAATTAATTCGCTGTCAAGTAACAAATGATTTATTTCGTTTATCCGGTCTGTCTACTAATGCAGTCAGCAGAATGTCATTGGATATAACATCATACCAAAAAATATGGGCATCATAGCAAAATCATATAAAACAGGACTGTTTTTATCTATTACGTTCGCGAAACATCCTGATACCATCAGGGGTGAGGATTATTTAAAATTTTTATTGTTTTTACATATATTGCTTTGGAATTCGTATTTTTAACGATTTATATGTGGTTTTAATTATTACCGTCGAGCGTTTATGAATTAAACAAACAAACGGGTTAAAAGTTGATTAAGGGTTTATTTTGTGCCTGACGCATGTTTGTAATATTCCTCCACAAGTTTATAGTATTTGGCAGATTGTTACAGGACTATATTCCTGATTCTCTGTATATTTTTAAATAAAGTTGACATTAAGATTTCTTCAATAGGATTATTTCAACCGGCATGTTGTATTAGTTTATTAATGTGCTGGTTCTTCATAAACTTATTATATTTCTAAGTGCCACTAGTATGATTTATAAAGTATACAAGGCTGTAAATGCTCCAGTATTTCCAAAAATGAGAAGCAAGGTGTTAAAGATGTGGTATCTTTTGTGTAGTGGATCGGAGTTCAGATGCTAGAATGAATTAATTCTAAATCTTTCAACTTATAAATGCAACACTAGATCGGGGTACTTTAACCTGGGAGTTAAATCGAGTATCGAAACTGCCCAAACTGTGTCTATCAAGTTTAGAACAAGACTGATTTTATTAAACTAAAAACTCCAAAAGGAAACTTAAACATCCCTACTCTTTACAATACTAGCATGGGGATGAAAATCGCTATCATACGAATCTACCTGAGTTTTGTGTGCGGGTGGCATTCTTGCGTTGCAGTAAAAAGTACCAAAGATAGGTGAAAGAGATAACTAATTGAAGTACAAGCGTATTTTCGAAAACCAGCAATTCTCTGAATTTCTGCAAGGTCGAGAGCCAAAAAAACCTTTCCCTAACATTACAATAAGAACATATCTTGAAATACATAAAATAGAAAACGACAACCTTTTCTTGAAATATTTAAAAACCCTAATTTGGAGCACACAAAGAGAGAACATTAGCACATGTCACAATATTTTACCTTCGAAACCAACAAAAAACAAACAGGCACACAACAAAGGGTTGATGCCATTCAGTGCATGCATGCGAATTAATGGCATTTATTGGTTGTACCACAAAGAAACGTAAAGTGTCAAGTTCATATCCAGGGAATTCAAACAAGGAGGTTATGGAAGAAAATATCAACATATAATTCAGCAGTTAATGCCGTGGTTTCCAATCTTTGGAGCTCGCCCCCCTGGGGGGCGCGAGACTGTTGTAATAGGGGCATACAAAATATATCTATTTCGATATCTATTTCTAATACAAACCAAAAAAGTCGAATAGGTGAAAAAAAGTGAATCAAAAACAAAGTATCGATCTCGCTTAATAATTAAAAAGCGCGATTTCTTCAATGATACCAAGGTTTGAGAAAATTTGTGCTGAAAAATAAGCTCAACCGTCGCCTTAAATTTTTTGAAGGGGGGCGAGTACACAAAGCTTGGAAACCACTGAGTTAATCTTTCAATCAGCTTTACGCATTCGTGAATGATCGCGTTACATGCAACCACAAATGGTACAAATAATAAACTTTTTGCCGAGTCTGGCAATGAGCAATTAATATCTTGCACACGTGAGATATAACAGGTTTACATTGCATTTAATATTGTTTACAATAAGCTGATCATTTGCTGTTGGTGTCACCAAATTGGTGCCTACGATTTTGTAAATAGTATCGGTTGGTATTAACATACTTGGTTGTTTGAAGAAGTAAGGCATTGCGTTACACTTGAAGTGAGCACGAAATCTTGTGCGTTTTCTTAGGCGGCCGACAGACTGCTGGCGTTGTTTCTCGAGTTGCTTCATCTCCTTTCAAGTATATTCGTCGGAATATAGGGATAGGCATAGAAACACGAAGCCGAAGTCGGCAGTGTGACGGTCCTCTTCAGCGGAACCCGTGTTTTCACACTTTCATTAACTGAAAAACAAAATTTAAGCTGTTCCTGGTATATGTAGCACCAATATAAGGAACAGCTTAATCTTAATATTTAGACTACGTGACACATTTCACACTGATTATAAGCGTGAAATTATATCGTATTCATTTCTTTGTCCAGACTTTGAAAAATAACAAACAAAAAATTTCAAACAATTAATAATGGATAACTATTATAATTGAATTTATATTTTATTTGCATATTTGAGTTTTCATGGATATAGTTATTCAATATTTTTATTTAAAAAAAAACAAACATCCGTTGTTAGCAATATTATTATTTATATAACATCTGATACATTTATTTGATAGCTGTACGAAAATGATTTTTAGCCAATTGAAATTTTACAAGCGTTATTTATTAGTTATTATTTTTACACATGTGAACTATTTTATTCATTAATAAAATATTCATTAAATTTCAAATAATGGAAGATAATGTACCTATTTCTTCGTAATAGACCTTAAAATGATATTAGTTTTAGTATTTAGTTTTTATTAAGTAATAACATATTTGAAATTACAACAATTAAAGGATAACGGCCAGAGAATAGTTGATGAAAAATTTGATAGGTTTGGATGCCAGTGAATGTATATAAAAATATGATAAAATTGTAATATTTATAGTGTTTTATTTAGATAAAAAGATACATATTGGAAGTTGGAAGTTACATCTTAACAAACTTATAGACTAGTTTCATGAATTTGACACAAGATTAGAAAACTTTGACACCCATTTTCGTTGTTGAGGGAATAGTTTGACAGTTCTAAGATTCTCGCTGAATATCTTGCATATTATGAACAGTGATGTCGATACATATTTCAAGCATAAACTTGACATAGTGTAAGAGGATATATGTAGATGTGAAATATTTAATAGCGTGTGCAAGAAATCTTTAAGTCATTTTTGAAAATTGTCTGAAAATTGTATAAGTAATGTAAGTAATCAATAAATTGATAGATATATATATATAACATATTTAACATGCAATAAATATGTAGTTAATTCTTACTTTAATATGCCTCCAAAGCTCTCAATAATATTAATGAACCCGCGGAACGGTACGAATTATTTCCATAATTGCTACAATCTTATTCGAAGGAAAATACAAGGTAATACTATTGAATATGCACTAAGTATTACGTTTTGTTACGCGATATTGGAAATACTGTATTTTAGTTAACGAAACTAAGGTACGGCTAAGGTAGCGCGACTACTTAACCAACCTTGCCCTATATCAGTGATGGCTAATCAGTGTCTCGCGTGCCAGTTACAGACCCATGCACATTAGGAACTGACACCCTCTTGTTGTGGTGATCCCCATGGGGCATGTAGAAAATTTGAGGTCGGTCCCCCAGAGGCATTCGTGACCCAGAAGCTAGTATTAGAACGAATCTAAAGAAAATTATACTCGAGACTTTAAACACGTTTGTCACGACTGCTTATAAGAAAGAGGTCATAGGAACATAGCAATACATTTATTTTTATTAAAATAATCTCTTTATCGGTTGAATAGCCTTTGACGCCCTCCGAACTTGTTAGCTTCTATCCCGCTTCATTGGGTCCCGGGATACGTTCAATAAAGTTTGGGAAACGTTAGAATAAACCATATTGCAATTATTTAATTTTCACAAAGATTTCAATGAATTTATTTAGAAATCTTCCATAAAATGTGCTTCAAATTGTATTAGGACATGTATGAACAGTAGGGATGTCAAAAGTATCGCCTTTTATCGATACTTTAATTTTTGTTACTTATCGAAAGTATCGAATCGGTCATTTTGGATACTTTTTGACATGCCCGCCACTGAGGCCATCTGTTAATCACAACCACCAATTAGAATGGTGAACATTCTCTGAGCGAGATTTCGATTCTCGATCCTGTTTTTAAAATACTTGGTGTATTAGTATCTATATTTCCCTACAATTCAAATTCGTTTAAATTTTGCCACTTTTTGACAAATACTTAGTTTAGCCATACTTTACTTAATCAGTAATTTTACAAGCATTAATTTTATTACTTATGAATTACCGCGATATTTTATCATTCTTAAAATGTAACGAGTAAAAACATAATTTGAAAATACATTAACAGATGGCGCCAATGTGTATTTTCGATACCAATAAGTATCAATACTTTTCTTCGATACTTTGGTATCGAAAGTATCAAAGTTTCAAAAGTATCGATACCAAAAAGTATCGATACTTCGTGTAAAGTTGACATACCTAATGAACAGATACAAATTTAGGAAACATGGACTATTTCCCATGTTTGAGAAAAGTTTGACACTTTATTTGCCCATATTCTAACGTATCAATCCTGAATACTAGTTTTCGAAAATATATATATTGCCAACAGGATTAACTTACCTGGTAATCGAATGCAATAATTGTCGAATGGAAATTTATATACAATTTCACTGCAAGTAATTTATTATCTCATCAAGTTCAATACAGTTAGGTTCTTTTGCATAAAATTACGTTTGCCATTTTTTATGACAAAATTACTTCGCACCGAAGGTAATGATAGTTCAATATAATCAGAATATATTTACATGGAATGTAAAAATATTTCAAATATATTTAATTCAATAAACAACTAAATATTTATTTAATACGTGAATATTAATAATATTAATACTAAAATCTCACATAAACACTGATCGGATTATAAATAGGAATATAATTATTTTGCAATTAAACTGTATAAACAGAAATCTAGTAATGAGAATTATTATCCAGTTTCATTAGCGACGTAACATTGCAATCAATATCATTCAGCTTCGTTTCATTGTCCTATGTTTGCTATTATCATTATTCCATCTATTAGTCCTTGGATTATAGCACAATACAACAGTCGTTAAGTTATAAATAATAAAACGTAATAGTACCAGAATGGAAACAGACGGGCCGTAAATATATGATAATAACTTTGGGGATGTTAGCAGAGAATGGAAAGGAAAGAAACATTTTCAATATTGTTGTCTCCAGCGATTATGCAATTTGTGTCATAGCTTCTTGCGATTTTCATAAGCAAAATACAACATCATGGGACATTTGTGACTTCTTTCATGTTCCCGTCGCGTGCAACTTGGCGAAATGCGAGCGTTTCAACATTTTTTTCGGCGACGTCTTCGCATTGTGCGAGTTATTGCGATTTGTGCGCTGCCGCGAAGCGCTTTGGCGACTTGCAAATTCTCTGCGAACTTTCGGCCTCCACTTTGTTGCTGTTGCCTTTGCTTTATCGTAGCACAAGGTAATGTCACTACAAAGTAATTTATAAAGCTTCCTTGCTTTGCAACTCCAAATCGTTTCTTGTTACAGTTGTCAGATTCACAGAAACATCTAATGATTTCTATAATTCAATAAAAATAATAATATAATCTAAGGCCTTGTGAAATAGGTTTTTCGGGTAAAACTTATTTTTTCTATTATTTTGAATGGTGTTTATTGCCCTTTATTTCTCTGAAATTGCTTGTTAAGAAGGCCCTTTGGAGAAAGTACAACCTTGCGGAATAATGAGGAACTAAATTTGAAATATTGTCGTAAAAAATTTTCTAATCTGCATATCATGATGTATTTAATCTTTTGCGGAACGATTCTGCATTTAATATAGTTTAATATACACATTTACGCCTAAAGGTTGGGTAATTATTGGGAAATATATCATGTCTAACAAATGACGCGTTTTAGGTTCTTCATATTTTTCCACATTTCCCCTATTTCTAGGTTTATAAATCATGCACCAGTCAATTCAGCGTGAAAATTTCTTCATACTTCTGGGATAATTTTTCATTTGATTACTTAGAATCGATATTACAACTCATGGAATTTGAGTCTAATGAAGCCGACGTTTTCACCGTCAGAAAAATGACTTGATATTACTTGAACTAAATATTTCACTTTTATATTCATTTATATTCTCCCTGTATACACAAATTATATACCGTTGGATTCAAACTGAAATTTGATAATATTCTCTGTAACAGATGTTTGATAACATTTTTAGGAACCATTATATATATCAATGAAGTTGAGCCTAAAAACGTCAATTTTACTGCACCAGGCAAATTTGAAATTAAATAAAATAATTTCAAAACCTTAAATTAAAAAGTGCCAAATAAGAAATAAACTCTCTCAACTTGCTGGAGAACAGTTTTGATTTTCATTCAGTTTAGGTAAAATAAAATGTACGAATAAAATACCTATTGAAATTCAAATATTTCCAAATCTAACGAAGTAAAATATGTAATAAAAAAGAAAACCGAATATTATTTTATTCAAATCTACCTATGTTATCCCCGAAAACAACACCCATACTCCCAAACTTTTCTTTTCAGTCCCCTATCTTCGATAATAAGAAAACTTTTCGTATGTATTCGTTTCGGAAGCTGGTCCCTTTTTTCCGCGAGTGTTTGACTAGATGAAATCTGTAAATTTCCGAATTTTCCACGTAGGTTTTACGTGGCGGAGTTTGCGACCAAGAGCTGAGGTCAAGATCAAAGCAACCGCAGTAAAGTGAGGCACAGAAGTGCGTCCGCTAAGCCTACACTCGGCAAATACTCGAATTTTTTCGTCGTCCTGCGGGCGAACGGTGGGTAAATGAGCGATGCCTTTTAATATTGGGCCTCGGGGAGAAGACGTTGGGTTTTTCTACAAATAAAAAGGAAGCGAGGAAGCGACAAAAAAATTCCGAACGGATCAGAATACGGAAGTATATTTCGCGTTATGAAAGAACTTCGGTATTAATATATTAGAATCATTCTTCAGATGTATTTTTATGTATGAGTCGGATATATTGAGCAAAAGACTGTCAATAAAGTTGATGTTATATAAATAATATTGATGTGTTGTTAAAATAACTAAATTTTTTCTGGTACTCGAGGATTAAAAATTATGTACCGTTAGATTCACAGTGAATTGTTCTACAAGAAGCAAAACAAAGAGTTGATATCATATCTTCCAGATCTACTCAAATCTACTCGATAAAATATATAATATTTACTCAAATAGAATACATAGATTGGTGTTAGAAGTTAATTCAGTAAGATTATCTTCGATTAAATACTTATATATAAGAGAACAATGCATTGTAGTACTAGAACAATTTTTAGTAGACTTTGGGTGGCAAATTTAATTTTGAAGAGTTTGGCATATATACACTGGTGAATGGCAAAT
>WSZQ02103429.1:0-51938 GCA_019419845.2 Weissflogia rhopalogaster
GCAGGTAGAAACAAGAAGAAGAAAAGTATGGAAAGTGTGAAAATAAGAGACCTAGAAGAAGTACATTTCTATTCCTAGAAAAGAAGATATTTAAATTTATCGAAATTGTTTACAACATGGAAAATATTTACACTGCGAATAAATCGCTACAATGTAAATAATCATAGGAAATATATGTGGGTGTATATCATATAGCATAGACTACTGAGGTCTTATAGATACTAACACTATTGATTATAAGAATAATTCATTTTGTTCTTTTTTATTATCAATTACATTAGTCTCTAATATAATTAATTATATTGAAAAGGACTTGAATAGAGTTAATGATCCTCGTACCAGGCAAATTAAACAAAAATATATATTTAATATTGCCCAAATTTAATTTTCGGACAACTTGCAATGATAATGAATGTTTGCCACGAGATAATGTACCAATTTTCTAGGATTTTTTTTAATTGATTATTTTTATGAACGGACCAGTAAAAAATTTAAATTTTTTTCCGGACATCGAGCCGCGACCCACGTTTCAAAATTTCAAGTTAAGGGAGTCTCTTGGGCCTAAGATGCATTGCGCGCCTCTCAAATAAGTTCCGCAGTTTGCAGCGGGCCGCAGGTTGCTCATCCCCGGTATAAATAATGCCTCGACCAATATTGGCTCTCAACTATAAAATAAATATGCTGGTTCATATCCTGTCGGTGGTATTATCATTTTCTCTTCGATTTAACGCAATTTATGATTAATATCTTTAATTGTCCACTATTAGGGATGTCAACTTTTCTCGAAGTATCGATACTTTAGATATCGATACTTTTGAAACTTCGATTCTTTCGATACCTAAGTATCGAAGAAAAACATCGATACTTATTGGTATCAAAAATATAGAATTACGCCATCTGTTAGTATATTTTTAAAATATATTTTACCCGTAACAGTCATCTTACAGTTTATTATTGACCCAATATTTCTGATGTTACTATAATATAATAATAGAATTAATGATTCTGATAGGGCAAACTAAGTAATCGACGTAGAAGTAACGACACTTGTATTTATTAACTTTTAATATTTATAAATTTGCAATTGTCTATACCTTTTCTCCAAAATAACATTTTTTTACTACACATAAAGCATAATTAGGTCTTAATTTCTAAGTTGCATTTCATTTAATTAATTTAATCATACATCGTTGCCCGTTTTCGACATTCCATGCTTCAAAAGATATTCGATCTAATTAAATCACAACATTTTCCCATTCAATTAATTCGTTCATAGTGCGGTTTCCATCATAATTGGTAGTGGTCACTAACACATGGTCTCATTGTTGGGGCTTGCCAAAACGTATCGAAAGTGACTCATCCGAAACTATCGATAAGTATCGAAAATTAAATTATCAATAAAAGTCGATAAGTATCGATACCACGTGTCGATACTTTTTGACATCCCTATCCATCCACCATTGAATATTTCTTCAATTACCGAAGTCGAAATAATCATAATAAATTAACGAAACATATTTAAACTATATAGATAACAAACACTATTTGAATATATTACAATGATCCCGGCTATATTGAATGAACTAATCAAACTAATATAACCACAGATCACTTTTATTATGTCTATATCCATTTACGATGTTTTCAAATTTCAATTTCAGATAACATGCAATGAGAATAGATGTTGTAAATGAGATAATGTAACAATTTTCCCAGATTATCACGAAATAAATTCAATAAACGCAAATGTCCCTGAAGTTCACTGCAAAATTGTAAAATAATTAATTTCATATCTCGGGTGTTTGTTTATATGCAACATGCGTCTAGATTTCCCTACCGCGTAATAAATACAGCTGCATGAATTTCCAAATAGTCACAAAACAAATAAACAAAGTCGATATCAAAAATGGGATCGAAACAAAACGTGTTTGGTCATAAATATTTTTCTAGTCATAAAATGACCGTAAAAGAATTTATGTCTAATACTGATTATGAGATCAAGTAAATTGTTTTGTCGAAATTTTTTACAATGCCATAATAAATCCGAAACAAACTTACAACTAATAAACAGATTATGCCATAGCAATTTGTGATGTCCATAGAACGATAGAATAATTATCTCAGACACGTCATTATAAAACCATTTTTATTTACTTTCCAGACCGACCCGAAGGTCGGAATTGTCATGTTTTCAAAGGAGGAAATTTATGATAGAATGTTTGAGGAATATCTTATAATATTTTAACATAATATTATAAAACTGGTGCATTTAGTACAGTTTTTTAGAAATCTAAGCACTTATAAAATGATTAGGTATAAGATATGCTGGTGTTTGAAGTGTTCCATATGAATAATCTTGTTTTTCTCAATATAAATGATAAAAACACTCAGTAACAATTATTAGGATAGGAATACACTTACAGCAGAATGTAGAAAAGTAGAGATTAAAACTTTTGACCCTATCAGAGGTGCCCAGCGGCGTAGGTGTAGTTAAGAAAGCCATTTTGATGTGTCACACTTTATAAAAGTTCACTTGTTCTTTACATCTAGTGCAAAAGAGTGTTGGTTACGAAGTGTTCGCCAAAACTGGAGGTTGCAGACTGAAATATGGTGATAACAACGTCAGTGTTATAAACTTTTCGAGGACAGCCGGTCGACGATTGTGCTAAGCAAATACGTTTAATTAATCCTAGGTGTTTTTTGGTGCATATACCTCTTCTCTCACTAGTTTGTCCAAATCAAACTACAATTTTTTTCCTTTCAAATTTTATACTTTGCATTTTTCAAAAATTGTGTTTTTATATTTCTGAACGTGTTAACATAGAACCGGTTCTGTGATAATTTTGTAACTTTAATGATAAAACTTAATCGAAAGACGTAATTCTTTTTGATAATTTATTCGGGTTCACCTTCAAAGTTAAAATAACATTTTTGCAATCATGTTGGTTGCTCAATCATGTTTAGTACTGGTATTAATTTATAGAATATGGCGAATGTTAAGATTCTTTAAAGAAGAAGACTTTGTTGTTAAAAGTCTATTGTGCAACATGTACAGCTTATAGAGTCCCGTAATTTCGTCTCAGGAAGCATCATAACTATGAACAACACAGATTCTGTACAGAAAACACTGAAAATCCAATACGTATATGCTGACCTAATTGCGTTTTCGAGAAGTGGAAATGCGAACACAATTATAAATCCCACGATATTGTTAACTAGGATAGAAATAGTTGAGACCACATTTTTGGCAAAATCGGGTAATATTTCGCCGGCAAGAACGAATGTTACTGAACCTACCCCAATGGCAAAAGCTACAATAAAGATTATAATGGATGCCAGTGGTAGCCATATCAGAGAGCTAACATCAATATCGTGATCTTTCAGATAGAAATAGACACCGAGTGAAGTAACGGTCAATGTGATGAGCGACTGTCCGAGGGTAAGCATGACTGCTGGAGATGGGCCATTATTTATTATTATTATTATTCTAATAATTTAACATTATTTGTAACCATTATACTCAAATCATTACAACTTATTTATCGGATTCAACTTTAGCATTGCCATGAATTTTTATACAATCAAAGAGTTGCGAAATAGATATCGTTCAAAGTTGGAAAACATTATGAAGCTCAATCCTTATAGTAACTATTGTCTTCATATAAAACAAACCCATTTTTTGTGATGTAATTTTAGTTTTCAAAAATGTAATCTATAAAGTTAGAATAACGAATAAAACAACGTTTGCAAAACACAGACCTAATGTAGCTTGACTAACCTAACTAATTGAGGCCATTAAACAAGCCAATTAAAAAGCTGAACATAGAGTTTCCTTCAAATAATAGTCATGCAACTAACAAGAGAGTATACATATTGAATTATACATAGTTCAAATTCTTGAATGGCACGTGTTTTTAACAATTATTCACTGGAATTTTTTCATACATTTGCACATGCTATTTAATAAGCAAATACTATATAAGTGACTTACATACAAGCCTATTTACAAAACAAATAATTATCAAGACTGACAATCTTAGTAATCTCATAAATGTCTTACTCGGCGCTTGTGGCGAAAGCCTGCACGTGGTTAATTTGTTTAGATGATTTTAACATTGAGCATGATAATGACCTTAATAACAGAAACTTCCGAGTAATTTCATGACATATACATCTTTCGCTATGTTAGTATGTAGCACACTTATACGGATGATTAGTTGGTTATCAACTTGTGCGAAACTAATAAATTAATTGATTATTTTGGAATAACATAATTAGAAGACTCTCTTAGTATCACACTTGATATTTTGAAAAATGTTAAATAGTTATCTCGGAATCATCAGGCCATGTCAGCGTCAAATTTCTGGAAATTGATTTTGGCATCTATTAAACATAATTACATAATTACATATAAAACTACAGCGTATATTTCATGCGAATTGAGTTATCAATTAAAACTGTTTCTAAAAGCGAAATGAACTCCTAGTTTTATCGAAACCTTAACATGTGCTTCGCACTAGCACGTTGGCTCTAGACACTGTTAAATATAAGTTAATGCAAATAAGTGTTATCTAATTTATTTTCTAAGGTTTATCGCGGGATTAGTTGATAAAAATGTGCGTACGGTCAATGTACATAATTTAAAAAAAATACCCGATTTTCGTGTGAATTTAATAGGTTCCTAAAATATCATTACATTTTCTATCTTCGGAGAATAAATGGAGTCCCTTTGTGTATCGGTGAATAATTAAGAGGCAACTCTACGTTCCATGCAACTCTACGTCCTGATGGTATGAGTTCAAATCAAGTTGGTTTTGTTTAGGACAATTCAACTTCGTATATTTATCCGATATCAGCTTTTCGGCATTCTGCATGAATCAAGGCTTCACCTGAAAACTATGTATATCCTTATGTATATCCTTGCTTCCTTGTTACCCGTACTGTCCCCATCACTTCTTTTTATATTCTTATAGATTGTCTTATATATTCCCATCCGAATAGAAGAGGATAGATTGGTGAAAAAGGCATGGATGTGGAGCGCAAGAGAAGGTGAGAGTGCTTCGATAATACAGAGGAGCCGAATGTATGAATCGGTGATGTTCTTGGAGAGTGCGACGTGGGTTCGTAGAAATCTGATGGCAATGGCAAGAGTAAGAGGCCAGGAGATAGAGGAGTAGACGAGACAAGAACAAATTTGCAGGTAGTAGGGAGGAGACCTGTTTATATGGACTGCCAAGAAAAAACGGTTGCTGAAAAGCGAATAATGGCCAGAGCTCGATGTGGATCGGAAAAGGCAGGGAGAAAGGTCTGGATGGGAGATGTATACAGACAGTGTTGGCTGTGCGGAGTAGGATATGGTATGTGGGAGCACCTGGCGTGGGAATGCATGGGAATGAATGAGGGATGGCCAGGAGGTGTGGATGTGATGTGGATGTAATGATAGGGGTGGTTGGGGGAGAGAAGGGATGGGATGGCTAGGGTGATCTTGAAGGAGAAGGAAAGAAGAAGGAAGGCATGGCAGTAGAGAGATGTAGACAGGAATCGCTGACTTTTATCTTTTTTGTTGATTCGTTTCTCTCTTCATTGCGGCTACCTACCTCGTGGTTATATTATTTTTATAGCTTATATGTTTAGTTATAGATTCTAGTTTATTTAAAACTTTGTTATATGTATATAGACTTGAAGTCATCTTGGATTATTGAAAATACACTTGCTAAATATGTAGTACACCCTATTGGCGTTTCCTATCCTCTTGTTAATGTCTCTCATTTTACAAGCTAGTGTTATCCATTACCACTACTAAATATATATGGTGTTAAACTTTTTCTAGTTATGTACCCCCTACCTTCAACATCATTCTTCATCTTGCTTTTCTTTATTTAGATTTAGAACCTTTTTGACACATAATAGTAAATAACTCTGTGGTTAGAGCCAATCAGCTTTTTTCAATTTGATATTTTTTTTCAATTTCAGTGTTGCACAGCGTTCTAACTTTTATCCATTGCATTAGCCTCCTAGTCTGCATCAAAACTGATCGTGGATTATTCGTTATAATTTATAATTGATTGTACTTGTACCTTATACTTCCTTAATTTGTTATCAAAGAAATATCCTATGTATAAAAATATAAACACCTTCGCAAGATTACTTGCTCCTTTTCATGATTTTTCTCGGTTCAAGCGAAGTTACACACAGAAGAATGTGGTCTTACTATTAACATACTTAAATACACAATTATGGCATGATTTACATCTTTAAATTGAATAATTGATTGGTTTGTTCCACATGCATTATTTATATTTATAGCAAGTAATTAACTATACCAACAAAACAGGTTTCTTGTTTTTTTATAGAATGTAATCGATTTATTGCTTCTATAATTTGTATTAATTGTCTATCATTGCATATGAGCTCCTCACAGAAAAACAAGTTTAAACCATAGCAATTTATATAAGGTATCCGACTCCAGCGGCAGCAGCATTCTCATTTGTTAACTGCAATGGGCCAATACCAATATTCAGACCAGTGGCAGCTCCAGCAGCAACACCACCCTCATGAACAACGCCATTTTCATCCGTGTAGGTTCCAACAGAAGCACCCTTGCTGTATCCACCACCGACACTCAGCAAATTAATGCCACCCAAGGATAGCCCAGTTTGGGTACCAGCACTTTCACTTGCTTGGAATATGCCAGGAGCTAAAAAAAACATATTTGGTTGGTAATAGGAAGTTTTAGGTGTTCAGAAAGTAAGGTGACTATTTCAATTTTACGGACAACGGATATCCGATTAACGACTCTTGTCTTTTGCTGCGTTAGTACACTCATTACAAACACACATGTATAGTTTCAGCTATATATTATGTTTAGTATCTTTTATACGAGCCATAACGGTAGGAAGTGTTCTGAGTGTAACAAATCTTGTGTAAACAATGAAATTAAATGTACCAATCTCCTTAATATATTGACGGAGAACATACGGAGAAAGTTTTCTGAGTAAACACAAAGGTATTAATTGATAGCAACTCTTTAAAGATCATCGGGAAGGTGCGAATAATGAGTATGTGATCAAAAGATGAAATCGTTCAACAATGAAGATAATTGTTTTGGAAAACTGTTGAATCACTATGAAAGAAGTTGCTCAAGAAGCTCAAGATGTACATAAGTTGGCTCATGCAATGACATTTTTTCGAAAATTTTGGACGTGATGGGTGTGCCAGCATAATTTCTGCAGAAACTACTTAATGTTGACTTAAAAAAGGTGTCGTATGAGCATCCTATTATGGCTCAAAACAACTGTAATTATTCCTCAGCCAACTCCCCGGATTTCGCCCTATGTGAGATTTTCTTGTTTGCCAAAACATGAATAAAACTTACCAGCTTCAGTAGTGACCAGGAGAGCCACAACGACAGCAATAGCAAGAACGCACTTCATTTTGAATTAACAACAAAATTATTTGTTTGATGTTGAGACATAGTCAAACATCGGTATATATGCAAAAAATAACAAATTAAAAATTCATTAGGACCATTGATAATTAATTAAGAGCAACTAACTACACGTAAATGTTTTATCAATACAACGGAACAAGTTTGTCATTTTGATATAAAAAAAAAAACTTTATTTCTTTGTTTTTTTTTTACATATTTAATTTTTGAATGTGTAAACAAGCAAATGTCTAGACAAATATGTTCAGGAGTGGGCATGTTCATTACACCTGTACTTTGTTGCACAGGTTAAACACCTGTCTTTCTACCTGCGCGAGGTTCCTTTTTCCTCACCATTGTCAAGGCCATACGAGAAGAGCTTCCTCAGTTGCGCTTTATTGTGCGTTCCGGCGATTTCACGTTGCCGTGGTGATGTAGAAACATTACTGTAAACAAAACGTTTCATTTCATCGATCAGATGAGTCTGGATAATTCTGAACGTTTAAAGTAGAAGCAAATTGTTTCGGTACAAGTGTCGTGATTTATGACACATTAAGCGAAATGACTCTATATTTCGAGAATCCAGTGAATTTTGTTGAATCCGACACAATCACCACCGATGAGGTTTGGCATCCAACTCTCCCGTTGCTTGCTGTTGCAAGCTATTCGCAGGAACGTGGAGGCTTCGTCACAATTTTTGATGATTTGGTAAGTATGTATTTTATAGGTTTCGTTGTTTTTTAATGATTTTAATCATTCTACAGGGTGAACCTCTGAGAGATGTGAACTTTCCTTATCATTCGGTTTCGCAAGTGACTGCACTTGCTTGGCACCCGGAGCGACAGATTTTCGCCTGTGGATGGGAAAATGGGGAGTTGCGGGTATGGACCGGGGAACGCGAGTTTCTTAACGTCGTCGGTCCTCATCAGGGGCCTATTACGATTTTGGAATTCAGTGAGAAAGGTGGTAGGCTGGTCAGTTGTGATACGGTATGTTAGCAATGCTGTGTTTTGGAAAAACGTGTGTTACTGAGCTTGTCTTATAGACTGGATCATTGGTTGGATGGAAAGTAGATAGTCGAGGTGAGATTATCACTGCTTTTCACCATGATCTTAAGGACACCATCACCCACGTTACGTTTCGTCTTACGATTAAAACGAGTCCTGAGTTCGATGTCGAGGGACTGGCCAAAGCTGCTGTGAACGGGGATGAACGGGCGTTGGATATGTTCAGCAATTGGCGACCTAAAACTACAGCCAGGAAATTTCGTGTGCAAGATGGTTCGGATAATACCTGCTTCTTTGTTGGTACTCAGAGCGGTGTGATCTACTACATCAATCAGGGAGGTGCCTGTGCCGAAGTCCTGAATACTGAAGGAAATCCTCTTACATATATTCTCTACCATCCCAATTCTGATTCAATAGTGGTGATGATGGAAGGCTTGACAATCGGTCATTTCCGAGTTGACTTCCAGGGACATCTCAGCGAGTTGATTAAAGTGAAGATGAGTGGACGAATGCAGAATAGTCGGGGAACTACAAATCAAGGCCTGGTATGGTGTGGAGGCAGTTCCTTGGCTGTTCTTACAGGTAAGTGCCCACAAAGGTGAAAAACTCTACCGAAGCTTAATGTTATCTAGGTGATCTGACTGTACGAATATGGGATATTGATAGCAATGACAACTATGTGCTACCAACAACTCTGAAGAACTTTAACAGTCCCAGTGAAGAGATTAGCCGGCAGATGAACGAGATGTTTACGTGTTTGTCGTATTGCAAGGTGAATCAAACTATTTGTGCGGGGACACATTGTGGACGGATTTATTTCTGGGTGCGTGCCGCGAATAAGAAGTCTGGGGAACCTGAAGATATCTGGGAATTACAGAACATAAGCGGGGTGACTGGAACCGTAAAGCAATTACACTGGGGTACGATTCAAATGCGTCAACCCCTGCTGAGCGTCAATTGTGTGACACGTGTATATATCATGAAGGAGCAGATCCTGGCGGCGTGCTTCACTGAAAAGATTTGGGCTACCCAACGTTCTGCGAATGAAATTCTCATTGAAACGCCAGAAGGACGTGCTACCGTTAAATGTGATCTGCAAGTGGGAGATCTTTCGCTAAATGACGAATACTTGGCTGTGACCAATGGGCGAGCTATTGCCGTATACTCTTTGTCACGAAAAACAGCAATGACCGCTATTGAACTTGGAAATTTCCCATGTGACAATGAAAAGATCTGTCTGCATGACCAAAATGTAATAGTCATGTTTCAAACAGGAATTACAATTCGTAGCTCTAGTGGTTCCGTTCTGGCTACCATTCCTGTAGTTAGTACTGAAGGTGAACCAATTGGAATGGATTTATCTAGAAATAATTTGGTTGTATTTACGATGGACGGCTTTCTTAAAGTGTACGATATTTCTGATAGCGAACCGAAGCTGACTACCCCCGTGAAGTCAATGTATGATATGGTATCAGACTTTGGGGAAATCATTCAAGCAAAATCCAATAGAACTGGAAATCGTATAGCTCTTACATTAGCAGACGCCAGTTTGATACCAGATGGTAAGCTTTACTTATGGAATATCGAAGATGATACTCTTGCAAATTATGATTTTTATAAGAATAACGATGAAGATAATGATATTGATATTGATGCTAAAGATACATCGACCGAGAAAAAGAATCAGGTGAATCATATATGTACAAATCGAGCATTGATCACTGTTTGCTGGGATATTGAAGATCCGCGTTTGCTCTGTTGCAATGCCAAAAAGCGATCATTGACTACCAAGGATAAAAAGCTTATGGAGAGTTTAAAGAATTCGAGGAAAATTAACCAGAAGCCTCTGGAACTAGAAGAACAAGTATTAGTGACAATCTTCTACTCTCAAGATCGCGGACTTGCCATACAGGATGTGCGTGCTACTGATCCAGATGCTAGACTGTTGGGTATTGCCACTCCATATATTGCAATCCTCCAAAAATTATCCGTTCATCGTGAACTGATGAACGATTTCAACGGTCTGGAGTTGTGCAATAAGGCAACGAAAGAAGCAGTGCTGGATTTCAGTTTCTACTTGTCCCTGGGCAACATGGATGAAGCATTTAAGGCTATCAAGCTTGTACAGAGCACCAGTGTTTGGAGTAGTTTAGCTCGGATGTGTGTGAAGACAAGGAGGCTAGACGTTGCTGGAGTTTGTTTGGGGCACATGGGGAATGCTCGGTCAGCCCGCGCACTCAGAATTGCAATGCAGGATGAGTCGCTGTCGTTTGAAGTAAAACTTTCGGAATTGGCTGTACAGTTAGGAATGCTGGTAAGTACCTTCTACTCTCTAAGATCAGATGGTACAAATACTCTGGTTTCAGGAAGAGGCAGAACAATTACTAATAGAGGGCAATCGTTATGACCTTCTAAATCAACTCTACCGTAGACGTAATCGCCTAGATTTGTCTTTAAAAATTGCTCAAGATGCAGATCGGATTCATTTACGTAATACTGAACACGCCACAGCGAGAGTTCTAGAGCAAGACGGACGGCTGAGGGAAGCGATTCCTCATTATGAAAGTGCGGCAACCCATGGCTCCAATGTTCCTAGGATGTTAATAGATCATCCTGATCTCCTGCAGGAACATATGACTAAAACATCTGACCCGTAAGTTGGCTCCTTGTTTATATGATGCTATGTTCAGTATTGCGTATTGTTTGTTTAGTGAGTTGTTGAAATGGTGGGGTCAATATAATGAATCCCAGGGTGATATGCAAACCGCATTGGAGATATATGCCAAAGCGAATGATATCTATAATCAGGTGCGTGTACTCACTTTCCTGGGAGAGGAATCACGTGCGGCTGAATTAGCACGCAAAGCAAGGGACAAAGCAGCTCTTTACCACATGGGGCATTGTTACGAATCAGTAGGTAACATCGAGAACGCAGTTTCGTATTTCATCAAAGCAGATGCATTTTACAATGCCGTGCGTTTATGCAAAGAACAGAACATGATGGACGAGATGTGGTTACTTGGCTCCGTAGCAGGTAACCGACAGATAATTGAATGCGCTCGACATTTTGAAGAAATGGGTATTCTGGACAAGGCTGTAACTCTATACCACCGTGGAGGTATGATGCACAAGGCTCTTGATTTGGCCTATCGCACACGGCTCAACGATGTACTGCAAACCATCGCCACCGATCTGAACGCAGATAGCGATCCACTGTTGATCAAGCAATGCGCGGAGTTCTTTATAGTTAATGAGGAATATGACAAGGCTGTGGACCTCTTTGCAATCGGCAAAAAATACACAGAGGCTATTGATATTTGCTTTAGTCACAATGTGCAATTAACAGAAGAGCTGGCGGAGAAACTCACACCAGAAAAAGATGAAGTGCCCGAGGAGCAACGCTTAGATATACTGATAAAATTAGCAAATGCTCTAATGGCACAGGGTCAGTACTACGTGGCCACAAAGAAATATACGCAGGCTGGGGATAAAGTCAAGGCGATGAAAGCTTTACTTAAATCTGGGGACACCCAAAAGATCGTTTTCTTCGCAGGAGTTTCCCGACAACGAGAGATTTACATTATGGCTGCGAATTACCTACAGTCCTTAGACTGGCAGAACCAACCAGATATTCTGAAGAACATAATTACGTTTTACTCAAAGGGAAAAGCGTTGGATTTACTCGCGAATTTCTACGTTGCTTGTGCCCATGTGGAAATTGACGAGTTCCAGAACTACGAAAAAGCACTGGGTGCTCTGACCGAAGCCCAACGTGCCCTTGCAAAAGTAGCTCAGCCTAATGATGCAGGCACGCATCGGCGAGCCGTCGAAATCACCCAGCAACAATTAACGGCTGTAAAGCGTTTTGTAGACATTAAGCGCCTGTTTGAACGTGGAGATTATAATAACGGAATACAGCAATGCAAAATGTTGCTAGCCAGTGGTAATGATGAACTGGAGTCAACAGTACGAACTGGAGATATTTATGCGTTGATGATACAAATGTCGGTTAAGAATGAAAAGTTCCCACAGGCAAAACAGTTCTTCTTTGAGCTTCGGCAAATCCTCGCGTCTACTTCCCAAACACGTATTACATATTACGTCAGTAGGGAGCTCGTCGAGGCACTGGCAAAGGGCTTGAACATACCAGACACAGCTTTAGTCCCAAATCTGAACAAAACCACTGATAGTGTTAACGAAGAGGATGAAATCCACGAGGAGGTGGTTGAAGATTAGAAGATACTTGTGATGAATAATTGAGTTGTGCTTTATTTTGTCTGTTATCTTTGTTAATATACGTATTTATTTTAATTATAACTGTATAATTCAGTAGAACACCTTGAGTATAATGTTGAGCATCATTCAGTAAAGTTAATACGCATTTAGTTATATTATTCAAGGTTAACTTTTCACAGAATTAATGTAGAATTAATTTAGATTAAATAGGTCGAAGAAATGTTAGAATTATAACATCGTTTGGGGATATGTTAAGCGTTAATTATAAATATAAATAAATTGACAAAGATAATACTTAATTATTAATCCTTTAATTTGCTTTAATTAGGTTAAATATAACTTAGGAAGGTTTTGCTTGATACAGTTATTTGAGGTTAAGTTCACTACTGTTAAATGTGGCTTTGTCTGATTAGGCGAGATTGAGTTTAATGTGGCGAAGTCTGGATTGGTGCTAGTTTATTGTATGCACACGTACAATTAGTCAATTAGAATTACAATTAGACAAGGCATACATAAAGTTAAATATACCTTGGGTCAGGTTTAATAAAGTTATTTAAGGTTAGGTTTGTTACGTTTAAAGGTGGTTTTGAGAAGTTAGACAAGGGTTAATGGGTTGAAGTCTGTATAGGGTACACTTAGTCATAGAAATATAAAAATAAGGTCACAAATTAGGTAAGGTTTAATGTGGCGAAGTCTGCATTAGTTACATATTGTTAGCGATATTGGTATAAAAATAACCTCACTTGAGTACAGGAGCTATTTTTGTTGAATTTAGTCTTACAATTAAACACATTAATCAGAAGTATAAATAAAAAACGAAGAAAGATGTAAACAGTAAATATCTGTTAGAATTGATGCAAATAAATATGTGAAATGCGTTATATATTTCTGAAACACTCAAAATATTTTTAAATTTTCAAATTTTCTGCGTCCAATTTTTCTATCTCACGCGCATCCTCATTGAGAACCATTGTGATTAAAGCAGTGTTGCCAAAAGTATAAAAAATCGCTTGTTCCTTGTTACTTTAGAGACGTTTTACTCCATTATATACAGATATAATCAATAATTGTATGATTTATAAACGTTTCGACAACTTTGGCTAATTTCGGGTATTTATCGCAAAGTTTTAACAACACTATGACGAAAATATTCGAAAAAAAACTACACGGAGTCGACATAGTCGAGGCATTTGGCAACGTCGCGCCGGCCATCTTAGTTTGTTTATATTGTTTGTACCACCCCGCGCGCGCGTCCATGCAACTCATTATCGCGTTGTTGGGCGCCCCAACGCTGTGGAAAATCGCAACGACGTTGAGCTGGTGCAGTGCAGTGTCGTGAAGTTGGTGTCGTCGGGCCGGACGAAGGCACGCGGCTACGGCACGCCACGCCGCCCCCCTAGTCGGCGAAACGCGCGCGCGCTTTTTCTCGCCCAACCGCCGCCGCTGGGCCGCGTCGTCGCGTTCGTAATGGCTTCCCTGCGCGTCCCGCCGCATCGTCGCTCAACAACAATGAATTGACAGGCGGCGGCGAGTGTGCGTTCACGTGATAGCGGTTTTTGAAAAAAAAAACAGAAACCAACAACTAACCCAACACCAGGAGAAAGAAACGTCACGCGTAAGCACTGGGCCTCGCTTCCAAAAGGAAACGATTTACGTTGCAAGCGCACGACACACGGCAGCCCAGCACGCCGCGGCGATGACTTGATGCACCAGGTGTGCGCTGCTCGAACATGAACGCTGAGGGATCGCAGGCGCTTCCTGCACATGCGAACAATGGGAACAATGAAGTATGTATAGACGTACGTTGCGCGTGCGTCCCCATCGTTTCCGTTTTTGGCCAGCGGGCTCACGGCTGTACGGCCGAAATGTTGATTCAACTCGCACAACTGTGACTTTTTTAGGTCTCCACCAGGTCGCAGACAGCAACGACGACGGCCGTCACCGATTTGCGCGTGAATACAACCGCGCTCAACGCCGTTGCTCTCAGCTCCGTCGCCAAGTATTGGGTGCTGACGAACCTACTGCCCGGACCTATACCACAAGTGTCTGTTTACGGTTTGCCTGGATCGGCGGCACGCAACGATAACCAGAAACTAACGCAAGTATGTTGTTTTTAGCCTGTTTCCATGACTACATTTGTTTATGCATATCGTCGTCTAGCCTTTTTGTTACTTTAAACTTTCGTTCGACTTGTTATCAAATTTGCATGTAAACAAACCGAAAATTGAACAAATTATCTTTGGTCCTTTAAAAATTCGTAACCAAATAGATCTATGACAACAGTAGCTGAGATTTTATAAACCTGATCAGGTTGCTGTGCAGTTAAAATTTTAGTATTTTGTCACTTTCCTAGTAGTTAATTGAAAATGCTACAGTGAGATAGAGCAGTTTGTTTTGTTTTCAAAGAGGACAGGCTTGTCCGGGATTAGAATCCATTTAGGAAATGGAGGATCGTCGCGGCGCACCCTTTGGAAACCCCGGAGGTAGATAGACATTTGTTCATGACGTATCGTCTAGTTTTTCTTGTAAATAAGCACTTTTATTTAGTTAATAGGTTTATATCCTGCAGTCACTTCCGACACTGTGGGTTGTCTCCTGACTGAGTTGGGACTGACGAACCACACTAATAATTCCACCGAATCGAACCTTTCTAATTAGGTTGTCCAGCCAAACTCGATGGCAGCTGACCGCAAAGTTCTGAGTTCGAGTCCAGGGGGATGTATATCAAAATGAATTCTTCTAATCAATAGGATTAGTATCTAGGAGGATTAGTATGACTAAGTTTATTGAAAATCGATCGAACCAAACAAAAAATAAGTTGGAATAAGATTAGTCAATACTAGGAAGGTCAAAAACGTATTGGAATCGATGTATCAGTCTCTTTGTATTTCTCTGCACGAGCGAAGCATAAATTCAACATAATCTAATGCAGCTTCTTCAAACTGGGCGCGTGACTATTGCAAGTAATGGAGTATATTAATTATCCTGTGTGTTTGTTTTTGTGCATAGCATTACCGTCGTAATGCAAAGAGCCAGGGTTCGATACCTGTTACTGTTCTAAATAAGATCTCGTGGTGCATACTTTTCCACGTTAAGATTAGTCACGAAAATTGAAATGGGACGCCAAAAATATATGAGCAACCACAAAAAATTCGGGATCCGCAATTTTAATCGTTTAGTCGTTTAGTTTAGTTATATTCAATTTCGATTTTTGTATAACAAGTAAGTCTTGATACTTTGGTGTCGATACCGTTCCATAAGTTGCTATACCAAAGAGTCACTATTGGGCAATAGAAAAGTTTAATTTTCACTCCTTAATTAAACAGATAACGATAATCTAAATACCTGCCGCTGAAACAAAGGACTATTATTGTCAAAACATAAAAAAATCACATTTCAATGTTTGCAGCAGTAAATTGCAAACGTTATGACGTTTAAGAAATATAACATTGATCATAAATGTGACTTAAAAGTTCTCACAGGAATGCTTTGAATGATTAACCATTTTCAAGCAAAACATTACAAACTGAAAATGAACAAGTTTTTTTTAAGAAAATTATTTAACATTTAAAATCTGCACCTATACACACTGAAATCAGCCCAATGTGGAACTTTTAATATACGAAATCTTGTCTACGACGGAAAATTTGACCAACAGGTCGCAGAAACGGAATGATATGGTTAACAAAACTATGTGAAACGATTTATATTTCTCATAATGGGCAAAAGGCATTGATACAGCACGTATAAAACATTGTATATGTATAATATAAACTTACATGTGTCTAGTTATCGTAAAAGATTGACTATACAAACCTAAAAGTATATTTGAATGCCCTGTAGACTAGGTTCACTGGAATGTATTATATGAGTCAAGTATACGTTTCTGGAACTGATGCTTCGTAGTTGTGAAAATAGTTTATTGGTACAAGTATCTCGAAATATGATTTTCGTTACTTATCAATAGCAAATGAATTATAATAAACAAGGCATTAAAAAATCACATTAAACGAATAAAAAATAATCAAATACAGTGAAAATTGAAATGAATTTGTTAGTTGTAGTCGAAGGATTCGGTTAATCACAATCTAAATATTGTTGTATTCCTATTACAACGTTGACAATGATATGCAAGTAAACTAATATATAACATTGTACAGGATCCAGGTGTGACTCAACATTCAGGCGGCTTGATTCAGCCGGACAACATTCTTCTGTCGCACAATGCGAATCTAACAGTGCCTACAAGTACAATGCACTTGGACACCCCGAATAGCCAGCTGACCAATCACCAGTCGAACGCGCTCGTCACCAGCCAGCAGCAGCAGCACAATCAGCTGCAATCGCAGCCGAACATGGTGCAGGTGCAAGTGCAAGACAATATGGTATCGGTTATCGACGACAATAAGGAGCACAAGGAGCTGGCGACGCACCTTACACAGGCGCAGCTGCACATCCAAGGCGCAAATGCTGCCGCCAGTGGCAATCAGCTGCAGCCACAGCAGGCGATGTCCGTGCAGCATCTACAACAATTGCAGGTGCAGCAGGTACTCGACAACGTCGTGCGCATGGAGTCTGCGGAGGCACCGACGGCGAACAGTGCGGTCGGCGGTGGTGGTCCGCCTGCACCTGGCCCCGCCGGCGGCGGTGGCGAGGAGCAATTGCACGAGATCAAGGACGAGAAGGCGCTGCAGAGCGCGACGAAATTCCTGTCAGCGCAGTTCGGCCTACAGGACATCAAGCCGAATCTGATGGACGTGCGCACGGCGGATGGCAGCATCGTGAAGATCTCCACCGGCCTGCCAGATCAGGATCTGGCTAAAACGATCGGCGTCGAAATGGTTCAGAATATGTTTAAGGTGAACGTCGACGTCGACTTCAACCAGCTGCTCGCCTACCACGAGGTGTTTGGCAAGATCCAAACAGAGCCCACGGCTGGCGCACATGTGCAGCCCAGCCAAAACCCACAGGCGGTGAACTTACAAGGTGGCGTTGTAAATAACATCACCACAGTCCCCAAAGTCCTCGAGGGTGATCAGGAGGCGTCTACCAGTGGCATCAACTCGGAGAATTCACCTACTCTTATTGCAGGTATTTCAAAATTGTTTATTTGTAAACTGCATGATAATTTAAAACTATTTCTTTTTTTTCTTATTACGATTACGAACAAAGTTTAATTTATGAAAATGTTTTTAAATCATGCATGTGAACAAATCATAGAACTTTTATTGAATGCTTGAAATATCGTCAAAAAGACATTGTATTTATACAATGAAGTCATTGTGAGTGAAGTCATGTTATATCCGTAATTTTTGGACAATATCAACTAAGAGTCTGCAATGTTTACACGCTTTTATAAAATCACGAATATAATCTACATTTCACATTAAGGATTGTATTCACGAATCACGAATATAATCTATATTTCTCATTAAGAATTGTTTTCACTTTGCTGATTTACCGGTATTTTTATATTAATTAATTTTTATAAACATTCCGGTAAATGTTTACATGAATTATCGATTCTTTTATAAAAATTGCTGACCAAATAAAATGGTTATTACTCCAGAATCGCTAATAGTCAGTGCCCTTTGACAGATTACCCTTATCACATTGAAAATTTTAACTAACAATCAATTGTCCGACACGGAATTGAATGAAATCTATTTTACGTGTAGTACATACATAGAAATAATTTGTGTTAACAAAAATTATTTCTATATATGGACTATTCGTAAAAAAATTCATTAAGTTGCATGACGGACAATTGAGACACTCTTCGCCATCACAGGCACATTAAAATACGTTTGGTTGTCTAGGATATTAGCGGTTCTGTAATAATACGTCAATGCCACCATTCCACAACGCGAGTGGCAATTCATGATTCTTCATTTCAACATTCTTTTGAGAGAAAAAATTCCGATAATTTATCGGTGAACCTACATTTTATTTAAATTGCCGGTAAAATGGAAAATGGTAAATGGTTACAATCCATAATTCATATTATATTTAAGCAGCGGGTACTGCAAAATCATGCATTATTTGTGTGAGGTTTGCGTAAATTATTGAATTGGCGTTGTAATAGTAGATACGTGTGTGTATGTTGTGCTGTACGCACTGTGTAATTCCTTGTAATTTTTCTTGTTAAGGCACACATGTTTGTGATATCTGTGGAAAAATGTTCCAATTTCGTTACCAACTAATAGTCCATCGTCGTTACCACACAGAACGCAAACCGTTCACGTGTCAGGTGTGCGGCAAAGCGTTCCCCAACGCCGCCGAGCTGAGCCGGCACGGTAAGTGCCACCTCGGTGGCAGTATGTTCACGTGCAGCGTGTGCTTCCATGTGTTCGCGAACGCTGCGTCACTGGAGCGCCATATGAAGCGGCACTCCACCGACAAGCCGTACAACTGCACCGTGTGCGGCAAGTCGTTCGCACGCAAGGAGCACCTGGAGAATCACACTCGCTGCCACACGGGTGAGACGCCCTACCGCTGCCAGTACTGTGCGAAGACGTTCACGCGCAAGGAGCACATGGTCAACCATGTGCGCAAGCACACTGGCGAGACGCCACATCGATGCGACATCTGTAAGAAGAGCTTCACGCGGAAGGAACACTTTATGAACCACGTGATGTGGCATACGGGCGAAACGCCGCATCAATGTACCATTTGTGGCAAGAAGTACACGCGCAAGGAGCATCTTGCCAACCATATGCGCTCGCACACCAATGACACACCCTTCCGCTGCGAGATATGCGGCAAGAGTTTCACGCGCAAGGAGCACTTTACGAACCATATTATGTGGCATACGGGCGAGACGCCGCATCGCTGCGACTTCTGCTCGAAGACGTTCACGAGGAAGGAGCACCTGCTGAATCATGTGCGCCAGCATACGGGCGAGTCGCCGCATCGGTGCGGTTATTGTTCGAAGAGTTTCACGCGCAAGGAGCATCTCATCAATCATGTGCGCCAGCATACGGGGGAGACGCCTTTCAGGTGTAACTACTGCCCAAAGGCATTCACGCGCAAGGACCACCTTGTGAATCATGTGCGACAGCACACGGGCGAGTCGCCGCACAAGTGTACCTACTGCACGAAGAGCTTCACGCGCAAAGAGCACCTCACGAATCATGTGCGGCAGCATACTGGTGAGTCGCCACATCGTTGCCACTTCTGTTCGAAGAGCTTTACGCGCAAGGAGCACCTTACAAACCACGTGAGGATACACACTGGCGAGTCCCCGCATCGCTGCGAGTTCTGCCAGAAGACGTTCACGCGGAAGGAGCATCTCACGAATCATCTGCGGCAGCACACCGGTGAGACGCCCCACTGCTGCAACGTGTGTAGTAAGCCGTTCACCCGCAAGGAACATCTCATAAATCACATGCGTTCACACACAGGTGTGTAGCCAATAAAATAAAAAGTGTATGACAGGGGTGTCCATAATGTCTTACGTCGCTTACGAAATCATTTTGATAAAGCAAATGACCCTTTACATTCAAGATCATTTTGCAGTTCGAAGTACCAGCTGTTGACGTTATAACAGCTGGCACTTGAAGCGCAATTTTTCGATAAGCATATCAGTTAATCGATATTGATATTTTGGTGTTTCGATACTAAAAAATCCTATAATTTTTAAAATAACAAACTTTTGTGGACATCATCTGCTATATGCACTCGATATTTTGTCCATTGTGTTTGCCAAATTCACTCACCATCCGTCCTTATCCAAACTTATCAAGACGTTCCTCCCAAAGGCGAAAGACCGTTCAGCTGCGGCGAGTGCGGCAAGTCGTTTCCGTTGAAGGGCAACTTGCTGTTCCATCAGCGCTCTCACAACAAGGGCGCGGCGGCGGAGCGTCCGTTTCGCTGTGATCTCTGCGAGAAGGACTTCATGTGCAAGGGCCACCTCGTGTCACATCGGCGTTCGCATAGCGGTGAACGTCCTCATGCTTGTCCCGATTGTGGACGGACGTTCGTTGAGAAAGGCAATATGCTACGGTCAGTATTGAAAATATCGCATTTGGAAGATAAACAATTGTAAATATAATAGTTACATTCTGAGGTTGTGTCATTATTTTTTGTAAAAAATCAAAAATATTTAGACATGCTAGGTTATGTAACCTATGAATTAAAAGAGTTTTGGATTATGCATCTTTTTATACGAATAACCAGTCTTTAACCTGGACGCATTCATGTTTACTATCATTATTTTCGTTGCTTGTTGAGACGCTGTTAACAGACGACGATGAAAAAATTAACTTTAAAAAGTCGCAGAACATAAAATCATTTATATTTTCACTTGTTTTTCTTTGTAAATTATCTAGAATTCCCAAGTGTATCTAATTACCAGAACATTTCTTCAAATAATATACGGCAAGATGGTGAAACTAATCTGAGAACAATTTTAGGCATCTTCGAAAACACCAGCAAGAACTACCACCGAATGCAACGCCCATCGTTGAGATACAAATCCAGCAGCCACCCATCTCGGTGTCGACGAGCGCCGCCAGCATGCAGGCGCAAGCGACGCAGGCCGCCGCCTTGCCGACATCTGTCGCCGGCGGCTCCATCCTGCAGCAGACGCTTATGCATCCGGCGAATGCGCACCCCGTCGTGCCGAACGTACCCACCGCCAACGGCAACGTGCTGGCCACTTATTGAGCCCAGCCACCTTTCCAGGCATTCGGACCACAGTTACATTTTCTACACAGATAGAGACATAGTATGCGGGCGTGGAATGCGGCGAAAGGTGGCGATGACATTAAATTACAGAAAGCAACAGAGACAATTTTACCCCACAGATAAACGAACACGCAACGCGGAAAGAGCGGTCACAAATGTGTACCCTAAACATGTTCGACCATTTATTACGACTAGGTAAGGAGTTAAGTGCCATAGAATTGAGTTTATTCCACTTTCTTCGAGTTTATTGCGTTCTTTTTTAAAATCTAGGTAGGTAGATATTAGGCAAAATGGGCATTACGAGAATTTGCAAGCGCGCTAACTGATAACGGAATGATTGCAGAAGCGTGGTGATGATGATGTGAATTGAATTAGGTCCTAGACTGTACAATAGCAACGTGGCGGTATTACGCCTGAAGAACCAATTGCTGATCAGATACCAATTGCACACACATACACAAAACGACCAAATTACAACAATTTATGCAAATGCCTTATTAGGTTTATTAGTAGGTGGAGTTCACGATCGCTGATTCATTTCGACGGAAGAATGTAACGATGTTCAACATTTCCGAACATTCAAGAAGAAACCAACGGGCGCCCTCATCGAAATGGCCATACTTAATGTTACAGGGTGTCATTATTTTCTAGGAGAATGTTTTGCATCTTCTCGTTAGGGCGATAGATAGTCAAAAGTAGGCAGCTGGAGACAAACGAACGCCTGTGTCATGTGGAGCATATTCGCACATTGTTATTTTTTTTACCCCGGCGAGCTATTATTCGCGAAATCACTGAGTTACTGAGTGCAAACCAGAAATGAATCTCAAAATGTGTACAGATTTATACAATCTCAAAAATTATTGAACTTTCCATTGATGAGAGCTCTATTATTTTTGACGTAAAAAGTATCTCGAGACACCTAAAATATTACGTGTATAGTGTATATAAGAATGATTTAACGGCAGGTAGAGAGATATATTGAACCTTTATTCATTTTTACTATATAACTATTTACAATTTTTGTGTACATAATTGTTTCAAGCACTTTTGAACAAAACAGTTGCAGAAAGTGAGTTACGTATCTCGAGACACTGTTACTGATGTGTACGGAGGGGCAACCAAAGAGTTTTACTTAATTATCGAAATGCCTACATGACATGTGCATATATAGCCACCAATTACCAATATTTCACGACCTCGATGAAGATATTTACAGCCGAATTGTTTTTATGATGTGCATTTACGAGTGTTAGCCTGTATTTTGTTACTCCAAAAGGCGTTTATTTTGAGAGAGGAAAAACAATGTGATATACGATTCCAGATTGGTTTTATTTTAGCGACAGTATTAATTAAGCGCAGTTTGAGCAGTTTTTTTCTCTTGAGCGATGCGAGTGGAACGTGAAATCAAAACCCGTCTAGAATCCTGCGTACGGCAACGCGGGGTGAATTGTTGTTGGCCTAACCGAAGAAACGTGTTTTTTTTATTTGTTTTTTTTTTTTTTTTGTCGCGAGAATCGAACCAAAAGTGAGAAGGGCGAAAAATCATCTAGACACCGAAATTTACTTCAAATTCATTCACATAGTGCGTAGGTACGTGTTTATTTGATGTATGACAACGTCGACTCCAAATAGAGCCATGAAAACGAAGTATGTGAAAACAATATTGAATTTATACTTAAAATTTTAATTGCAAATTATTATTATATATGAGAGAGAAAATATGTGAGAGTAGCAGGCGTAAATGAAGTGCAGTACGAAGAATTAGCGGTGAGAAATGATGAATATAGCGTATAGTTCCTGTAAATATTAACGAAATATTTTAATTCTTATTTGTAAGAAGCTAAGGTTTATGCTAAGCTCTAGATACGGATACAATTTTTAATCCTGAATGAATTCGAGTTTATTTAAGCAGTTTTGACATATACATAATGCAAAAGAGCGCTTTATTTTCTATTACGTGTAAGAGATATTAAGTGAAAGAAAGGGCGAATGATCGAATTTAGTTTTACATATTGAGAGAGGAATCAGTATTTTTGCAGGCGGAGCACGGCAGGGACGGGGCCGATGGTCTTCGCACATTCCTGCAGTGCTTTGTCGCGCTGGATTTATTACAATTTTATGTGACATAGAAATGGGAGCATTTGGATCGAATTAAAATCGGTTTCTGCTGTTGAATTCAATACATTTTCTGACGCTGCGCAGCTGTGCATTGCCCAAGCTTTGTGTTTTCCACGTTTCAGTTCTTTATTTTACGTTTTTTTTTGCATTATTGCTTGGTTTGTTCATTCGATTGTAAACAATCGGTTTATTGTCACAATGAGTAAAACTTGTAAATGTGTGAACAAATGCTGGGACGATTGGAGAAATGACCATCTAATTTGTTTGAATACGTGCTATTCATTATATTACTGTAACTTACAAGAAAAAAAATATTATACATAGTTTATTTTAATGAAAAACTGGTACATCTAAATACAAATCGACAAGAATTTGCGAACCTATGTGTGGGTGCTTTTCAGTTTGTGTTTTCTGATCATGTTTAAGAAGTTTGATTATAGACATTATGCAAAATTTATGTATGAAGTTCAAGTTGGTTTGATCGTGTTAAAAACAGGAAGTTTGGATTTTTAAAACTATTCATTATCAATTTCCACGTATTTCTGTTGTGAAGAAAGTAAAAAAAACATCCAATGCAGGGATGTAAATAATGGGTGTCAACAAAGTATCGAAACATACCTGTATTTCAGTTCGATATTTTTATATCGCAATTACTAATATTTTCGTCAGTGAATGATTTCTCCACCATCTGCATGTGTGAAGTGTAAATTTCACAGAATTGCTCATTGAACACACTGAGAGGGCAAATGGATCTAAAAACTTGATAAGGATTTTTTTCATTCCGCTTGAAATTTTTCAAAACCGATATATTTGGATTGTTGAAAATAAAATCCAATGAGATGAAAATTAGAAATAAACAAAACCGTTATCCAGCAAGCTTTGAATTTTCCGGACTTTGGGGCACAGATCGCAAGCCATGGGAACCAAGAAGAGACACGAGAGCAAATCATGGAAGAAACTAGAGTAGTGGGGTGCCTGAAAGGTCTAATCTGGAGAAATAAACATCGTACAAGTATGGAAACCAAAACCAAAATAGTCATAGCAATGGTACGCCTCTTGATAACTTATGCTGCGGAGGTCAGAGTAGGTACATCAAGATCAATGCAAAAATGAGCACAATTGAATTAGCAGTAGTCTGTGATTCAAGGAAAAACACTCTTACGTGGAGTAATAAGTGAGGATATACGCACCTGCTTGGTTGAAGACATCAACCACCTAGTCAGACCGAGAAGAAGATATTGTTACCAGCATATAAACCGAATGAAAAACATGGCACTTCCAAAAGTCACAATGTCAGAAAAACTCGGCAAAATGAGGAGGAGGAGATGGAGAAAATATTGGACATCAACCCCGACTTCGGAAATTCTGTGAATGAATAGATGGCAGTAAAAGTCTTCGATATGAATAAGTATCGACATTTGCAGCCGTTACTTTGACATCGATACTTTTAGTTTAGGTACTTTCATTATTGATTGTTATATTTTATATTAACTGTATGGATTGAAAACTGAAGCATTTTGGGTATTTTCCAGTTTTCTTACATTGTTAAAAGATTATTAATAATTCATTGAATGTATTGACACGTTTGGCATCCTTCTCTGAGGGTAGTAGTCTCTTCAAACAGTTGTATTATTTTGTTTTGTTTTAAGAATTGTACGTAATTGTTAGAATTGTAAGTGAAAATCACTTACTAACGTATAAACAAATTGATGTAAGTGGTTTTTGCCCGTTTGGCGCATTAACACGCAATTTTTGCATAACCGACATTTGCGGATAATTACGAAGAGCAATTTAATTACGCAAATGCACGACACAGGCGCACACGGGGGTGTATTGATATCGTGTGCTGCGATGCGCGACCGCTGCCAGAAGATGATGCAGGCGGCGGCAACGACGATGTTTTAATCGAATCGCCTGCGTGCGTAGCTGTTTTTTTTTTCTCTTGGGTCCCTCGACGGTCCCAGTTCTCCCCGCGTCTCTTGAGAATGCGGACGCAAAAACCACATTAATCGTGTTAATTGTGGCGGCCATGCCGCCGCTTTCGAGAGAGCACCCGAAACAGGCGTATTCGCACGCGCGGCACGAACGCATTTGCCGCCACCGTCCCCCCCGGCCATAGCTCTCTTGCATCTGTCCCGTGCGCGCATAATGGCCGCTTGTACATATTAGAAAATCGACGCGTCCGATTTTATTGTGAAAGTTTTAATCCGTATCGGCTTCGATTCGCTGCATCGGCGGAGGCGGCACGTCCGCGACGACAGCGGGGCCTGCCAGGCGCGCGCAATAAGAAGGTCGTTGCGATGCGGCGGCGGCAAGCCTGTTTACGCTAACGGACATTTATTAACAAACTTCGGGCGCTTCGTAAGACGGCGGCGGCGAAATAAAACACGCACACGTCTCTGCGTCGCCGATGCGCGTCCAAATTTGTGTACCAATCGCGCTGCGTTTGCGAAATTATTGCCGGCGGCACGCGAACGCTTTGTCGAATGAATGATTAAACCGCCTCCTCGGGCGGCGCGTGGAGCGAACATAATGCAAATATCAACAAATTTGCAATCGGAAAAAGCGGTAAACAAATTAATGTTGTCATGCCGTGCGTCGAGGAGATTGTTTGCTATGCCGTCCGTATTGGAAGGCAAGTGAAGATCGAAAATTCGCTTGTCTGAAATCGATGGATCGATTGGTGAACAACGGCAAACTTATTTACTGGGTAAATTTGTATGACTATTGTGTGGGTATATGAATACACATACATTGGTATCCCAATCTACCACATAGTAGTGTATGTATAAGTTTTTTAAATTATTTTTTCTGTGCCCAATCATGCCTAATCTTTTCTGTTTTTGGCCAGTTCCTTTTCTGCCTTTATCGTCTTACTCTTCTTCACAAGTATTTTGGTTGACGTAATCATGCCATGATTTTCTAGGTACTCCCCTAAGTAGAATATGAGAATACCTTCTTGACTTACCGATCTTCTTTGTCTCTTTGGTGATGCAACCACTAGCTTAACTGTTTTCGTTCTATACATATTTCAATCCAGTCTACTTGCAGCTTGTTTCTTATCTCCTCGTTTTTTACCCTATTCCATTTTGTTTCCTCCACTGTCTTTATTTCATCCTTATTAAATTTCATCTACGCAGGTTGCATTTTATTTCTTGCCGTCCTTATTAACGTTCAGGTTTCGAATCAAAATGACAGTGTAGCACAGTGTTTATATTGTATGATATACTTGTATCTAGAGAAACAAAAATACATCTTTTGGTTGATAAATCATTCTCCTGTGCATTAGTATGTCATTCCAGATATGCACCGTGTCTTGGAGTTCCTTTCTATCTCTTGCTTTGACGACAACGTCGTCAGCATGCGATAACTCAAAAATATTAAATTTTCAAATTTTGAAGCTTCGGCTCTTTCCAGAACATGATATCTTCTTCTTTAAAATCTGTTGGCCTAATTTAGGGTTTGAAAAGGTAAAACAATCTTTTCTATGAAGAATAATTTTATAATCCTAGAAAGGTAGATATTCGGTCTTATTCGGTTTGCTATGGGTGCACCTAACATATCCATCACATTCGATAGGTGCACTTCAGTGATATGAAGCGACATCGGAGCTATGATAACGCATTTAGCACCTTGAAGTAAGCACCTAGACCAGAGATCGGCAACCTGTTTGGATTGTGTATCAAAATCAAGAATACTCTGAATAATAAAGGGACATTTGAGTAAGTGATATTTTAAGTGTTTTAGTAAACGGATGGGCATGAGTGAGCCCCGGGGGGCGGGGTATAATCCTTTCACACTCAAGACTCCTGGATTATAAACTCTCGAGAGCTATAAACTTTTCTATGTTCTGTCCATTTTTATACTCAAGATTAAAAATAAACAGACAAAGGATTCTGTTTGTAAAAACAAGGACCTTTGTACCGAATCAAGATTTTTATCATATGTTGTTAGGCATATTCTACACGTCTACCAAATTTCATTAAAATCCCAATGGACTCAGTGTGAATCTCTTCTTGCAAGACAGGGTTCACAGAATTTTTTTTAAATATCCATTTCAATACTCCCAAAAAACTGTTCCACGACTAACATTTTGTTTGTAGAAAGAAGAAGACCCGATACTAACTTATTCATTGAAAATACCTTCATGAATATATTGAACAAACAATATTTCGTTTCAACAAATAAATATTGAATGCAAATCCAAACTTAATTCAAAGAGATAACTAATATTCCCGTTTATGTCTATTGTTTATATAGAAATTGAAGTATAATTATTTAACCACAACACTATTTCTTTGTGTATATTTGACGTAATTTCAAAGAGTCTACCTATATCTATCAATTTTCAATTAATTTAATATTAAATATAACCATAGTAATGATAAATTTCTTAGCATTGTATTATCCTTTCTGAAATGATAATACTTACCGTTTGTTTCTTCTTTGCCAAGATTTAGATTAATGAATGAAAATTACTATAATACTTCAGTGATGTAACTAATTTGTTAAAATTGGTTTATTTGACGTTACGCAATCGATAAAATCATTACGCAGAGAAAAATAGAACAGTATTTAGGAGGCTCAGTGTGTCAAATCACAATCATTGCTATTTACAGCCCATATTTGGCAATATATGGGTGTGAAGCAGCAGCGTGAATGCTATCACTAATCACACACAATTCGATGTCGTAATGTGTGCGCAGCATGCGGCGTTATGAGATTTATGTTTGAGCGCGCGGCGAAGTCCACCCACCGCTGGCGGTAATGCAGAAACAATTAGTCGACGCGCGCGACATTGACCCTAAGCCTTTCTTTCCATAGATTGCGCAATTGTAATCAGCCGAAGCGACAATAGTGCAACATCGTGCGCGCACAAAAGTGGGAGCGCTTTTGTGTAACACTGAATAAGGACGTTAAGAGTCGAAAATAACTTTCGCTTTTGATACGATTCCGATTTCAAAATCGATCTCCGGTTCTCTGCCCCAAACTGTCACGACCGCTACCCGCTTTGATGCTGCCAGCAATGATCCAATTATGGCGATAATCCAATTATCGTGTGCTAAATTTATGCTTTTTTTGCGATATTTGCACAACGGCGTCGCGATTAATTAGGAAGATGTGATGTGAGACGCGCGAGGAAACACGCGATGTGTAACAACGAGAGAAAATAGACAAATGCGAAAGGTAGCTGACAGAAAGCATGAAATATAGAATTAGTTCTGCATTTTACTATTTGATGATTGTCTTTTAAAGGCTGTCATTGTTAGTTGAAATTATGTAAGGTTCATGGCCTTGTCTGTGGAGGAGTAGACGGTATATTCCCTTAACCGATCTGAGAAATAGTGAATCTCAACATGGATTATTAGAAATATATGTGTTATGGCAGAGTTTTCCTTCTTCTATAGCCTATGGGTTTCCCCGTCCCGTTTTTGATATAAATGTTAGGCTAAGGCTAGCGTTTATTCTTCTATAATATCTGTCGTATGTTGCCACAGTTTCCACTCAGAATTGATTTGTGTAGGGATTACACATAGTCCGTAATCTTTTAGTATCTGTATGTGGTACCTTTCTTCAGAATATATTTTTTTATTCCGCTGAAATCAATCAAAGTTTAGAGCCCTCTCTGCCTTCAAGTCAAAGGAGGTTAGTTCATATTGCTATCATGGGTATGCGCTGTTAACACACTTGTTGAGCTTTTTTAAGCACTCATTCTTTAATGAGTCCTGACAGCTTCCTGTCCAAAAAGGGTGGATGGAATCTTCCTTTAACCCAGTGTTTCCCAACTTGGGGCGCACGTGTTACAGTGGGCAAATTGATCGTTAATTGTGGTAATTTGTTCGAATAGACATGGGAGTTAGTTAGTGTTTCCTAGTCAAATAAGGTTGTTTAAAGTTTTATCATGAGTATATGCTGAAGCCTCACTTGTGGAGGTTTCTTGGGCATTTGGTATCCCTACACTATAATGAGTTTTATCAGTTCCCTCAGGTTCTCGCTTCATAACATTTATTGGAGTATTTGATTACTGTATAGTATTGTGGGTGTGTAGTACGCGGGTTCGATGATGCTCATAAATTAACACGTATTCGAAAGTACGAAGTTCTTTATTCTCACACGAAAGTTATGAAATTCAAAACGAAGTCACAGTACACGTTACACATTATATATATTAAAAATTATATGCGAAAAATATCGGTAGAGAAAAATGGATGTGAACTTACTCAGAGCTGGAGACAAAATGAATCGAAATTCATTCAACCCCTCAAGCCAGCTCTGCGAAATACAGAAAGGTAGGAAGGCATAAGGGTGGTCGTGAAATAGCTGAGTAAGTTCCCTCCGATAGCGATAGGTAAGAGAGAGAGAGAGAGTAGAGTAGGTAAGAGTAAGTAAGAGTGAGTGAATAGGAATGAAAGCGAAAACTGTGACAAAGTTTTGGGTTTTCTACAAAGGCTACGCAGGTAGAAACAAGAATAAGAAAAGTATAGAAAGTGTGAAAATAAGGGACCTAGAAGAAGTACATTTCTATTCCTAAAGATATTTAGAATTATCGAAATTGTTTTCAACATGGAAAATATTTACACTGCGAATAAATCGCTACAGAATCAAAAATACAGAAATTACATGGAAATGTGATTAAAATTTCAATTTCGATCGACATATGTAATCGGAGTCAGGGCGCGATTCTATCGGTCTGCATTCTATCAACGTGGTCGTTCCACATCCTCCTATGATTTCTTGTCCATCGCACTATGTCTGGTACATTGCACCTCTTTCTAATATCGCTATTCCGTTTCTTGTCGTGTAGTAGAGCGTGCATCTATGTTGTTCTGAGTATGCGTTTGGTGAGGACGGTGTCCGCTTTTGCTTCCGTAGGTTAGAATAGGTCGTATGTTGGCATTATATATTCGGGTTTTGCTGGCTATAAATATGTTCCGGTTCTTCCATATAGAGTTCCGGAGGCATCCAGATATTCTCGCTGCTTTGTTGAACTGTTGTCTGACTTCTTCTGCCAGGATTCTCCAGCTAGAAATCCTTACTCCAAGGTAGTTGAACTGCGAGACTTGTTCAATGGTTGTGTTATTAATAACAATTTTGGCCCTGATGGGTATTTTGGAGATTACCATGCATTATGTTATTTTGGTTGAGATAGTCATGTTAAGTTTTTTTTTACCATTTCTCGAATGCGTGAACTAACCTTCGCAGTCCGTCTTCGGTGCAGCGAATAGCGTATCGTCGTCTGCGTAACATACGCATTGTATGTTGTTCTCTCCGATCTTATATCCTTCAGTTGTTTCCTTGGTGTCTGATATAATTTGGTACATAATTGTATTATATACTAGTGGGCTAAGGCTGTCCCCTTGTCTTATTCTTGATATTGTTTGGATCGGTCTCGATGTTCCGTTCTTTAGCCGGATTCTAGTAGTGTTACCGATGTTTAGCAATGAAAATTGTTTTAGCAATTTCCTTGATTTGCTTGATTTTAATTCTATAAAATTAGCGCAAATAGTAATTACAAACATAGGACTTAACACGTATTTCAGTTAGTTTCTTGTATCCATCGCCAGTTGATGGAAGCTAGGCTACTAAAATGTACATCGCGGGTTTTTAACTCAAGTTCTCAGAGTGGGTACAATAGCGATTTTCATCGTAATCGTTCCTCTCAGTGCAATAAGTTTAATATAATTACTATTAAAAAGGCAATGTGTAGGAAGAAAGGGAAAACACGCAAAAACACAAAATGTAAATGATAAGGAGTGTTTTTCTCTATGCTCCATCTATTTCATACCATGAAACAATGATTCTGAAGAGAAAAATTCTAATGTAAATTCGAAAGCTCCATTTTGGGTAATGAATGTTTCAAATTACAACAATAAAGTTAAATGTCATCTTACATTATTCCTATTAAATAACATCTAATTCAATATGGAACCTTAGATGTTATTTAATATCATTAAGAAGAAGGGTGAATATTGATTACATCGAGTGAAATGATATACTATGGATTTTAATTCAATAAAACTATTTTTGATGTAAAACTTCTATATGCAAGCTTGCATTTTGAACTAAGCTGATGAATACGTGTAGAGAGCATTACGTTTGTTCCGACATATATTTCAGAAACTAACAAGGAGAGTATCTCAATTGTCCGTCATGGAATTGAAAGAAACTTTTTGTACGTGTAGTACACACATAGAAATACTGTGTGTTAACATTTTCATTTTGCATAAAATAAAACCTAATATTCCACGGTATAGGTTAAATTTACATTAATTCGGCAATAGGCCTAAACTCGATGTTAAATGAAATACCCCATATCAGTGTTATGTGAATATAGTGAAAACGTACGAATCCCATTACGCCACATATGAATTTGCATGTATTGTCCTGATTTAACGGAATGCTGTCCCAAAAAGCGGAGTATATTTACATTATTTCGCGGGATCTGTTTCCGGTCTTTTGGATTTGCCATCAATAAACGACCGTTCTGAAAATCTGGTATTCGATTAGAGATTTCTGTATTTACTAGAAGATCTATACAACTATATTATTTAATCTTTTGTTAAACGAGAACAATACGCATGTTCTTACAGATCATGGTTTACCTTATTATCTAATAGTAAGCTTGATAATGACTTCAATAATAACAACAATAATAACTACAAGTACAAAAGAGTGATACAAACAAGAATTAAAATTAAAACAGACCTACTTCCTTGAATTTTAAATAAATAATCGAAACATCTATTTTTTGGTTTAAAGCAAATAAAGAACTCACAAGAACTAAATATTCTAAGAAAGATTAAAATATTATTACGATATACATCATTTAGTTTCTATTCATTTACATCGTATCCTTAAACATGCATAACAGATTTATGTAGCATATAGAAAGACGCATAAATCAGTCAAAGAATAGTGAAATATTGCAGAAACGACGCGAAGAGTCGCAGGATAATTATCCGGCTGTAATATGCACTCGCATTCGGTGCGTAATGAGGCGTACCACTCAGCGGTCGTCAATTACCCAGAGCGGTTGTAGAATCATGCAAAAATCAGCCTATCATCTTTTAAGGACATTGACGATCCGACGACGTCGCGCAATCCGCAGTCGCGAGAGTGCGAGTCGCGCAAATTGCGCACATGCGAAATAAACTGAGTCAAGGATGCGCGAAACAAGAACATACGCGTCACCGACGAAAAGCGCATCTAACGAAAACTGCAAACGACATGAATGACCCAGTGCAATGATTCCTAATGAAATATCCCTCGAGTGCAACATTTTTCTATCACTAGAACATTATTAACGGTAAGAATGCGCATGAAACGAATTAATTAGTTGCGCTGCCCATAGACCCAATTTGTATTAGTAAAACAAACAATAACGGCGTTGAGTTTATTGCAATTTCGTCACGTTTTACCTGGTATTGAATGGCTTATTATTTTTTTTACAAAGCACGCGACCGCCAACGCCGAATGTAATGCTTTTCAAATAGTTTATACAATTATTAATTATTTTTTCAATGTTGAAAGGAAGTATTAAAGCTATGTTTTAAATATTTAATTTTAAAGAATAATACTGAATCAAAATTTCAATTCATTAAAAAGATTGAAACGATAATCATATTAATTTGTAGATCTTCAAAATAACTTCAAAAGTTTCTTCTACTAAGTCAAAGGTCAAAACATGACCGAATTAAATATAATTGTATAACGATGAATTTCAAAGAATAAATATCTTGATACAATTATATTATTTCATTATAACTGATTCTGAAATTATTGCATTGGAATAATTAAAGTCAGTGACGACTTTTATATAGACTAATAAGTTTACTTCAAGAATAACATATACAAATATCTTCATTAGAACATCAGTCATCAAAACATCGAAAGAAACAACTTACCTTGAATCTAAAGAGGAAAGTGATATGCAACATTTAAAATAAGCCATTTCATTATGAAAGAAATAATTATCATATTTATATTAAGAGTACAAAAAAAAAACACTCAAATCAGTGACGCACTTTAGGGCCTCGCTACCTGACAGAATTAAGTAAAATTGAAACTCAATGAATTACAAATACTTTCTATCTTGATACAATGATCTTTTTACATTCTTAATTAAAAAGGATTACTTTTCATTTGAATAATTATTTCAAATAAGCACTTGTTTAATCTAATATCTTTATTTCTTTTTTCCATAGCTTTCATAATGAATATTTATGCCCAGTGTAAATAGTAACAATTTTGTATAAAAAAAACTTAGTTATATCTTTGAATTCAAGGAGAAAATGTAACATTCAACATGTAAAATTCTCTTAAAAACGAATAGAAAGGACGTTTTAATGCGCTCGTAAACTAATAATGTTCAAAATTGATGATCTTCATATTATTATATTATTGAACAATATGCAATAAACATTAAAATTAATTACGGAGTATGTGAAGAAACCTTGAAATCTTTGTTGAGCATACGACCAAACCAGCGAAGAATCCAATTAATAGAAATTATTTCCATTTTTGTTATAAACGCCCAAAAATATTCATTCATGTTGGCGACGCACCTTGAGGACAATCCTCTCGTTAGAATTTAAGCAAAATTTTAAGACAATAAATATCCAAGAATTTTTATCTAACAGCAATAATATTATTGCATTATTTCTAAAATGAAGACACTGTACTTTGGAATATTTAAAGTAAATTAAAGTCAATAAAGTCTGACGCAGACAAATATATGTTCTTCGAGAATACCTTCGAGGAATATCCTTCTTATTTTAGTACACAGCTGTTTAAAAATTACCTCAATATTTGTACTAAACGTACAAAAAGTTTCATTCATGACGGTGATGAAAATTGAGAGCACTCTCCTAGTTACAATTTAAGCAAAATTGCAGCACAATGAATTTCAAAGAAATTTTATCTTAATACAATGATAGCCCACATTATGGTAGTGCCTCGGCTTGCCACGAAGGAGGACTGGGTTCGATTCCCCGCGGTGTGCAATCCACCGGGTAAATTATAAAGAATAATGTACCCACTCAACATTAAAAACATTCAGCACACAATATTCAACACCCAACATTCAACATGCAACATTCAACACTCTACAATTCACAACAACAACAAACTCACAAATTGTAAACATATACTAAATAAATTGTAATCACGGCAGAAAAACACCAGGGTTGATGTCCTCTAAAATATATACAATATTTTTTTACAATGATATTATTGCATTATGATATTATTGCTCAAATGAAAACAATGTACTTTGGAATATTTAAGTCAATAGCAACTTTTATCCGCCAAATAGGTTATCTTCTAGAATAGCTTCTATAAATATACCCATTAGTACATAAGAATGTAATTAGCAACAATTTTTAAAAATATACAAACTTATAAAATAATCAGTTTCTAAGGAACGTTGATATGAAGAACTTCCTTTTTGCGCAAAGATGTAAAAAAGCAAAAAATCCTGTTAGTATAAATTATTTCAATATATAACAGGGGCACTCCCCTTTCTATATATACATATACATGCTAATAATTATTATCATTTCGTAATTTGTTTACTAGTAGCTCTTGTCAATTAATGCAATAATAACTTCAATAAATATATCGATTAATACAAAATAATATAACAATCAACAATTTACTATAAACTGACCAACTTCATCAAAATCAACAAAAATGTGAAATAAATGTGATCGAAACTATAAAGTAACACATTTTAAAGAACTTTATTTATTCACCAACGTACACGTTTGTAGATATTAGAAATACATGATTCTTGAATTATTTTGCAAAATTTAAAGAGGTATGATAATTATAAATATAAATGCCAATAACGGTTATTATGCATACTTATATACACTAGATCTGAATAATGATAGCTTGACATTTCTCATTTTACGTTTAAAGTTGGTAGCGCTGTTCCGCCTTGTTGGACTGCAAACAAATTTAATGCAAAATTAATGATTCAATTGAGCGTGAAAACGAATGCTAATGTCAACAATACGCTACGATATTACCGACTATTACGTTAATATCTTGTTGTCTTTCTACTCCAATTATCACAAGATAATTTTTCTTAGAGAAATATGGCATATGAGAAATAATATGTTTTAATTTTTATTTTAGGTGGTGCTCAGCACCTCTGGTGACGCTCCTAGCGTGCATTATCAACGCCATCATTGCAATTCAGTATACCCCTGTGGATTTATCAGCTGCTGATGGAATTGGAGGTGACTCCGATTGTGCACTCCTTCTGAATGGTCCGGGAAGATCCAGTCAATTCGACTACACGTATAACTTGCTACGAGGCAATAATCCGTATGTGACATTCTTTCTTCTATGCAACAAATATGATTACTATGTATTTTGTAACGGTTTTATGATGCAAATCATGCGTGGAATGCATTGTTGCTTTCCAACAAGCTGGGAAAATGCGTTATCTAACTGTAACTGCAATACTTTCCAGCATGTGTTGTTTGCTCGTATGAGAAGCATGATTATTCAGAAATAATTAATTATTTCATTACATAGTTGCTACGTGTGTTTTTCATGGTTGATTAACACGAATTGTCGACTATGAGATTAAGCAAAGCCTATTATTAATTTTATTGCTTGCAATATACATTAATACAGGATGTTGTAATCCTAGATTTTTATTGTTTTCATTTTTTTGCATTAGATACAATGGCCCCCACACTTGCATTACATATGATGCTGTCAATCAAGCTTATTTGGACGCGAGAAAGCGAATTCGTAAGCATTGTTCTAGATTTTCAATTGGTGAGAAATTATGTTTTACCAAATATGGTGTTTTTTAGATGTGTCCCAACCACATGGGGAATACCGGCCTGAAGACGTAGCTACAGTCGGTGAACTGTCTTTAGACATTAGTTTAAACCTTGCTCGCAGTTATGGTCTGTCCTATGAGGACATCGAAAAGGGATTGCCATTGATCGACACATCGAAAACACTTATTCGTGAAGTTTGCCCACCATATTTGTCTAACGTCGAATGCCGAGCTGGAAAATACCGTCGTATTGATGGTCTTTGTACCAATTTAGAGCATCCGACTTGGGGAGCTACTAATGTTCCATTCACTCGTCTCATTGGTCCACTCTATGCTGATGGCATGCAAGCTCCACGTATCTCAGTAACAGGAAATGATCTTCCACTGTCCCGTGTTGTGTCTCGCACAATGCATCCGGATGAAGGCTTCCATGATCATGCAGGAACTGTGATGGTAATTGCATGGGGACAGTTTATGGATCACGATTATACACTCACTGCTACCCCATTGGATCCACGCAATCGTAACGACCCTGAGGAGTGCTGCCATCGCCCCCCACATCTAAAACATCCATATTGTAATGAAATTCGGATTCCCGAAGATGATTACTTCTTCCGTTTGTTCGGTGTCAAATGCATGGACTTTGTTCGTTCCTTCCCAGCGCCCAGACCAGGCTGCAGACTTGGCTCGAAGGTGCCTTTTAACACCCTAACTGGTGTTTTAGATGGTAATACGATCTATGGTGTCACTGAGAAATTCTCAAGGAAATTGCGTTCCGGTTATGGTGGAAAATTGCGCATGAACCCTGCTTTCGCCGAATATGGTCTCAAGGATTTACTTCCATTGAAATTGGACATTCCTGATGAAGGTTGCACTCGTCCCAACGCGTCCATGTACTGCTTTGAAGCTGGTGAAATTCGTGTCAATGAACAATTAGTTCTTACTTGTATGCATACCCTGATGGCTCGCGAACATAACCGTTTGGCAGAAGGTCTGTCTCAGGTGAACCCTCATTGGGATGACGAAACTCTTTACCAAGAAGCTAGACGCATCAACATTGCTGAAATCCAACATATTACTTATAATGAATTCTTACCGATCCTTCTGGGCAAAGATGTTATGGAGAAGTTTGGCATTCTTCTTCAAAAGGATGGCTACTGGAACGGATATGACTCGAATGTAAACCCGAATGTCATTGACGCTTTCGCTGCTGCTGCCTATCGTTTCGGACACTCTCTTTTACCCACTGCTGTTGAACGTTGGAGTAAAGCCCACAAATTCATCGCTTCAAAACGTCTATCTGACCTGATCCGAAGACCGTTCGATCTGTACCGAGCTGGTATCTTTGATGAATACCTCATGGGTTTGATGAACCAAGTTGCTCAGGCTATGGACGACTCCATCACACAGGAGGTTACAAATCATCTGTTTAAGAAGGTTGGCGCCCGTTTTGGTATGGATCTGGTCAGTTTCAATATGCAGCGAGGACGTGAATTCGGTATCCCCGGATATATGGAGTACCGAAAATTCTGCGGACTTCCAGGAGCCAACACCTTTGACGAACTCTTTGGATCTATGCCAAATGAGACTGTTCGTCGTTACACAAGTATTTTCGAGTAAGTGCACATAATTCAAAGACTGGTATAAAATGTAATACACAATTATCTTCTTTGTAGGCACCCAAGTGATGTAGATCTTTGGTCTGGTGGTGTATCAGAAAAACCCCTTCCTGGCAGCATGCTGGGACCTACTTTCGCTTGTGTCATTGCTACACAATTCAGTTATTCCAGACGAGGTGATCGTTTTTGGTATGAGTTGCCTAATCAACCATCTTCGTTCACACCTGAGCAATTACAAGAAGTTCGCAAAGCTCGTCTTGGTCGCATTATCTGCGACAATACCGATCTTATCGATACGGTACAACTTTATCCAATGGTCTTGCCCGATCACGAAATGTAAGCCACTTTTGAAACATGAAAAATCAATAAGTAATTCCATTCATTTTCAGCAATCCCCGTGTTCCTTGCAAGAGTGGTGTCATCCCATCAATCGATTTAAGCAAGTGGGCGGAATACCCTCAACAGAATTACGCGTACGATCCATTATTAGGCAAAAAGTAAACACCAACGAGAAATAAACATAAAATATTTGTACAGTTGCCATTTTAAATTATTATATTTTTATACAATTACTTTTATATAATATTATAGTACATATTATTTAGTTTTGTTGACACATGGAACATTGTACTTATTCAAAGACCTCCTAAGTATTTACTTAATTCTTAAAATGCAGTCAACACAAACCAATTAAGAACAATTTAGTCATTTATTTCACGCGAAAATCGTCTTTAACATAGTAATCGATTTCCATAGAATAACAAACATCTCAATTCTACCTCGTCTTGAATATCTTCAATAATATGTATATTCTTATCATTTGTTTTTCATTATTTGTAAATTTGCAAATACACCACTAAATCAAAAGAATTGTTACCATTTTGAATCAATCACATTTATAAACTATTATTGTAATATACGTTGAAATTAATAAAAGGTACTTTGCGTTGCTGCAAATGTATTTTATTTGTTTAAATGAAAGTAATGATTACTATTAAATTTAATGGTATTTTGTTGTTAAACAAATATTTTAGAACAGATATTGGTAAAAAACACCAAGTAGAAGCAAGAATAAGGATGGAAGTGCTACACGAGAGCTATGGTTGCCCCAATCAACTTCTAAATATTCAGTAAGAGGTTCGAAATATTCCTTAAGTGGTTCAACATCCAATTCACTAGTTCCTGTCATAATTTTCAGGACCTCCGGCCACGGTTTGCTACCTCCCAGAGACAGCCCCTTCCTGTAATATCACCTCACATAAAATAGCATGCTCTCTTTAAGATCTTAATACATACGCTAGTAATGTTCCTGCAGCCTCGTTGTTATAGAAGTCACATTCATGTAGTGGAGGTGTTTTGCTAGTGGGATCATATTGACCTGCTTCAATACATAAAGCTCGGTAGAACTGGAACTGCAGAATATGACTGATGAAATAGCTGATATATTGACTGTCGGCCGCCACATGGTATTTCGCACCAGGGTCGAAGAATTCCTCACCACGAGCATCCTTTGGTGGTTTTATCAATTGATACTTCTCTCTGCAAAACTCACAAGTTAGAATCTCTCTTAATTTATTATAGGTTGTACCTACCGGAGTTCCCACCAATGCTTGTTCCATTCTGTCTCTTTCGACGTACCTGAGAACACATCCCAACGCCATTTGTCAATGAGGTAACCAAAGGGCAAGAAAGCTACTTTCTCTAATGCCATGGACATCAATGTATTCAGACTTGCTTCCTTGGTTTCCTTATAATCTTTGGATAGTAAACCAATTTCTTTCAAGTGCTTAATACTTTCGACGGACAGAGCCATAGTATCACCAACAGCCTCGTGGAATGCAGGATTTGCTCCTTCTCTGAATTTCAATGGTTGATTCTTATATTGCAAATAGTATTGTATATGTCCCATTTCATGATGCACGGTTACAAAATCCTCCTTGTTTACCTCCGTGCACATTTTGATCAAGAAAGTCTTCTTGTCGCAGAAATCCCAAGCAGATGCATGGCAAGTTACTGTCGTTCCATCAGATGGCTTCTCTATCATACTACCATCACCATAAGACATATCATTTGAGGGCAGACCTAATGACGTATAAAATTCATTGGACGTTTCAAATATTTTTTTCACTGTGTAGTGCTGATCGTTCAGTGCCTTTGTAATATCAACAGCCTGTTCTGTGGGATGAGGCCTAAGCAGTGCATCCAAATTTCCCCATGACTGTGCCCACATATTACCAAAAACATGAGCAGGAAGAAGACCATCTTCATTATTCAATTTATCCCCATGTTTTTCTTTCAATTTTTTGCCGGCATATTTATGTAACGCTTTGTAGAATGGTTTCAACTTCTCCCAAGTATCATCGAGGTTCTTCTCAAAATTATCGGTCTGAAAACTATCACGCCAATATTCTCCCTTATCATTGAAACCGTTGGCCTTCGCCATTGCGTTACTCAAGTCTACGTAGGTTTTGAAGTTTTCGCGCATTTTTTTGCCACTTTCCGCGTGCCATTCATTCCATGCATATTCCAATTGATCATAGTTCGAATTCGGGTCTGCCATGATTTGTTCTATATCTGGTTCCAAACTTAAAGTTTTGTCTGCCGCTTTGCAGTCATCCTTCTTCGAATAGGGACAAATCTTAGCCGCGCTGTAAACACCTGACATACCGCTGATAGCTCTTGAAAGTTTTTCGATGTCTGCTTCCGGCAATGCAGCATCACCCTGCTTCTTCAACTCTTTTACCATGCGTTGCGTTCTTGGATCTTTCAGATCTTGTACTTTGACATCCTTAAACCACTTGGTATAGACATCTTTGTCGAATTTCGCCGATTTTAGAGTGGCGTCGGTAACTTTCGCTGCGTTATCATCGTTGATATTTGTCTGATAATTCCAAGAAGCCTGGTTCGATTGGTAACATATTTCCGATGCTTCACTCTCATAGTCTCCTTGTATATATGCTTTTAATTCATCTTCAGTTGGTGCAGCTGCATTCGCAGCAACAACATACACGAATAAAAGCTAACCAAATAAGAAAATAGATATATCTAATAATAAGTGTAAACCTAATACCCTATTGACTTATAACTTTACTATTTTAATACGATATCACATGTATTAACTGGAAAGAAAGAAATTATTAAACTTACCGCTAAAATAGTCTTCGCCATTGTTCCGTCATGCACTCATATAATGCACCGTCTAACCAAACAAATTAAAATGTTGATTAATTCATCGTCGAGAACAAGTTGCTAACAGTTTAATTTTAAATTCAAGGTTTATTAAAGCGATGATATTTACCAGAAATACGACACTGAAGTCGATTGATTGTGGATGGCAACCAAATTCGGTGTGCTCGATTAATGTGCCTGTTTTTTGGGACACGATTTTCGGAGAGCAATTACACCATCGACAAACAGATTTGTACACGCAGATCACCAGTAATAAGCTTGTCAATTCTATCACAATATTTATACCTGCGATCATATCTCAACTCACAATATCACATGACTGGTAATTCAAAGTATCATCCTCCTCTACCCAGAACAATAAAGCTCAAAATAATTCGGCGAAAAAAGTTGACATATAGAAATATATTTTCATTTTTTATCAATATTATACAAAGGATATACAAATATATTTCATAGATAGCAAAGCTTACAATAATAAACTATGTTACCGTACGATATAATTTTACGGAACAAAGTTTAAAAGATATGAGATATTATGAAATATAAAATATAAGAGGATTCTTCTTAAAATATAAGATTTCTTCTAAAACCAACTTGGGAGAAAATTAACGAAATATAATACGAATTCTAATTGAAGAATGAATTTATGACGATTTCTTTTAATACAACTGTTTTAATATTAATTATTCATGTTTTATATCAAATAGATATTATGTATTGGTATTAAGCTTGAATACCAATATGTTAATGTGATGTTATTGCTTCACTGATAAAATCGAACCAACATATTCCATTCAATCAAATATGTAATGATAAGATATTATATGATGAGCAGTAGGTATATAATCTGAAAGTAAGTCAAGTATTGAGCAATCTCAAAGTTAAATGTTTCCAACACTGTACCCAAGTTATATTCTATTACACTGTTTATGACTATCGACATTAATCACAAAAAATGATGATATTTCCAAGTAAATACTGATAAACGAAGTGTACACATCCGAATATTAAAGATATATAAATTGTGTCACTTAAATCTATATATTATAGATTGATATTAAAATGACAGGTTAAAGTTGTAAATCTAAAATGTACAAATTTTTATCCGATTTTTATAGATGGTTCTATTAATTACTATTGATGATAGAAATGATGATATTTCCACGTAAATACTGATAAACATAAAGTGTACACATCCGAATATTATATATAAATTGTCACACTTAATTTAACATCTGTATAGATTGTTATTAAAATGACAAACAAAGTTGTAAGTCTAAATTTTCCAAATTTTTATACGATTTTTATAGATGTTTATATTAATTACTCCTTGTCATTATCTCATGCATTTTCATTCCTTATTTAGGGTTTCAGACGCTGATAGAGTTTGAGCGTTTTTCAATGTCTTACTCCTTCAATGTAGCATTATCCTGCTACTTCAACTTTTTTACGATACGTTGGTTACTCGAATCTGTAAGATCTTCTACTTTGAGATCCTAAACCATTTGTTGAAAGCGTCCTTGTCGAATTTCGCCGATTTTAGGATAGTGCCGGTAACTTTAGCTGAGTTCATATTGTTGGTAGTTGTCTCATAATTCCAAGAAACCTGGTTCGAATTCGATTGTTAACATATTCCTGTTTCGCTCTCATAATCTCCTTCTATCTATGATGGTGTGGATCGGAAGAGAGGGGCTGGAAGGTGTGGATGGGAGATGAATCTGACTGATAATACACCTGACATAGTATCCTATGTGGAAGGGGGAGGGATTCCTGATAGCATGTTGGGAGTGATTGTATAGGAATGAAAAAGGAGTGGGCGCGTGATTGCCAGGGGGAAAAAGGGGAGTGAAAGAGTGGCTGAGTGAGGATGGATGGGGGGTGGCAATTTTGAAGGTGATAACAAAGCGGAAAGAAACAGCGCAGACAGGAATCCTACCTACCATGAACTACAGGGATGCGTCAAATTGAAGGTACCTAGGGAATGAAGGAGGAAAACGCCGGGCAGATGGAGCCCGGAGTAAGGATAGGGAGTGAAAGTTAAAAATAAGTAAGCGGGTTTGATTATTTTTTGTTGAAATGACATTTATTTAATCAATTTTTGTTTGATAGTATTTAGTATGTTAAGTTTGTGCCTTATTCCTGTAATAGATGTAAGAAATGCATGTAACTCGCTTCCTTGCTAGGCCCTCGAAAATGAGTTTGAGAAACGCAAATTCAAGGCATATCTAATATCAACCAGTCGGTCCTACCTTATTCATTGCACTCTTAGGGTGGCAGAGGGATGTTCCGTTAACTAGAGGCGTAACTAGGATCAGTATTAGGTTCAATTTACCATATCCTCAAGATATAAGACCTATTGGTTTCGCGGGCGACATCGACATCGTGTTGATGAAACCCAAACCGGGGAGCGCTTCTTGATAGATTACATACGTCTATTGAACTTATCCAAGCCTGAATGAAGACTACTGGTTTGTCACTCGCTCCGCTGAAGATAGAAGCGGCATGGCTCTCCACTAGGCGATAATGGCGCGTAACCGACGAATACATCTCAGTAACAGGCAATCAAATCCCAAATCCTCAATCCGGTAAAGTACCAGAGCACTTGGTTATACCATGTCTTTCTTGGCCTTTCACGCTTTCTGTTATATGGTGGTCGGTATATCCATGTTATTTTGGGCAATCTTTCATCCTGCATGTGCAGGATGTTGTGTGCGTTGCATGTGCCCATACCACCAAAGTTATTTTCCTGTATTAAGTCTATTAGAGTCTTTTCTACCTTCATTCTTTCCTTAATTTCTTCGTTCCTCACACGATGTTAATGTGTTAGTTTGTAACATCTACGCCAGAACATTATTTCTGTGCCATGCATCACAGAAATGATTCCAATATAAGTATCAAAAACTATTAAGGAATGAATTATTAAATTTACCGGTAAAATATCCTTTGCCATTGTTCCGTCAAGCTCTTATATAATGCACTTTCTGACGGCGATGATTTGCCCCTATTCAAAGAAGAATAGCAGCAAACCGGTAGACACTTTACGTTTGGAACAATATATAGAGCAAATCATGGCATACCCTATAGACTCAAACTATGATCAATTGGATGGATTATATGTGGAATGCATGTCCCCACGAAACTGGTAAAATGCGCAACGACTTCAAAACCCACGTACTTTTACTGATTCTAAATCAAATCTTGATTCCCTTAATTTATTAAAATTTTCTTTCAAAACTTTTTGAATGATTACAAGAATTGGGAGATTATTATTTGATTTGCAGTATGGCAAATTATATTGGATTCCGGGTCATTCTAAAAGTCATGATAATGAAACGGTTGCTCCTCTTGGCAAAAGAACATTGGATCCCTCTCTGCTAAATAATCTTTGTTTGTTGGCAAAATTAGTTGATGGAAGGATAATCAGGACGTGGACTTTATGACACAGGTAAAAAAAAGTAGCATTCTCATCCTTTTTTTAAAATACCAAAAATATATAAGTAGAGATTTTTCTTCATTTAAATGTCGCCAAATGTCTGGTTCATCCCCTTATAACTGTTTCGAATAGATAAAAGGAATTCTAATTTGTGGGACTGTGATGAAATTGGCAATTTAAATCATTGACTTTGGCTGTAATTCTTTCAGTATTAATCTTTAGTGACTCCATTCCCGGACATTAATTTATTTTTACTATACTTTAGAGCAGAGCAAATATCTTAATGTTGTATTTCTTGTAATCCTATTTTAATTGTCAGAATTTATTTATTTTATAAGGGTATTCATTTCACGTCAAACTTCAATTGCATACTGTTTTCTGCATTTCTGTTTACTATCATATTTTTACTGTAACTTTAACTAATCATTTAACCCCTTGCCCTACCATTTAAAATTTGCCCCTTCCACCATATACTTATAGCACGTATTACTCACAGCGCTACAAGTCGTCACGCGCGCCCTCACAGCTGCCGAGGTCATTTTTACTAATGCCTCGTATATAAGTGGGAGAGTTAGTCAGTGGTACCGCGGATCTATGTATAACATGCGATGAACTGGGCTCGTCAAAGTAGGGCATCCTTGCTAGCGTCCTTGCTAATTTCAAAATCGTCAAAGCAACTTTTATAACTTCTTAATGTCCATAGATAATACATATGTATAATAACACAAGCGCTGCAGTAGAATTTGCAACATATTTTAGTTCAACCCAAGCCTCAAATTCAGAGAGGCATCACTTTTTGTTAATTGATTACATTAGTTTTAAATACAATTTTTAAATTTAAAGTCAATTTTTAAAGTTCATAGTTTTATTTTAGAACATATTACATATTCAAGAATTGACAATATATCAAAACCAAAAAGGTTATGGCATTCCGAGGAATAACTGAAAGGAAAGTTTTTATTAACGTTATTAACATCTAACAAATTAGGTTGAACTAAACAAATTTATTTCAAGGTCACTAATATAACATTTGCTTCTCTACCTTATACTATCTCTGCGAATGTCCCACTCACCGGTCGCAAGACCTCCTAGTGACTTTCCCTCCATTCCCGGTAACATATCATTCACTTGGTAGCGCCCGTTCTCTTCAGAGATCATTCCAGCCAATGAGCATTCACTGACTCCAGGTAAGCCGCCTAGAATATCTGCTGTTTTCTGAGAACTTTCTCCATAACATTTAATTTTTAAGCCAACTTCCGCTACATCATAAATTTTTCACATTCTTTTTGAATATTCAATAAAATGTCAGCTCATTTGGTAAGGTTTCGGTCTATCACTCAATCGGACGGGGTTCGAGTCCCCTGAGCGGCACCCCACTAGAGTGAATTTATTATTAAAATAAATTCACACTAAAATCACTCTATTAATTCACATTAGGTACAAATTCACACGTTCTTAAATCACAATATTAATCCACATCGACAACAAAAGACAAAAGGCACAACTCAACAATCACAATGCGCAACTCACAAAAATACAACACGCATACACAACAAGATTCCACTGTCAAGTTAATTTTATATCACTCACACACAACAAGATGCCACAACATCACAATAATACCAACAATATCAAAAATACAAAACAAGTCTGAAGGACTAGTAAATGATGGCCAGGTTTCCGGACCGAATACATATAATAATAATAATCTGTTAAAATTTAATGTCATATTATGAAGGATCATTTATACTTCTGCCGTTCCGCTGTCAGTAGAGTCAACAGAATATTTTAAGCAATCTGTTTTATTTCTCTTTAATTAATTTCTGTTTCAGAGGGCCTTGTTGTTGAGAGCTATAAATAAGCAAGAAAAGGCAGATAACATTGTGATAATTCTTAATTTTGGTGATATGAACTATAAAGAGTTTTTCGATTCTATATCACCTGAAGATCGTCTACAAGTTCAAGAAGCGTGGTCACATATCAAACCAAATCGAGCCGAATACGCTGTGCGATTCTTCTATCAGCTCATAATCCTCAATCCGGTAAAGTACCAGAGCACTTGGTTATACCATGTCTTTCTTGGCCTTTCACGCTTTCTGTTATATGGTGGTCGGTATATCCATGTTATTTTGGGCAATCTTTCATCCTGCATGTGCAGGATGTTGTGTGCGTTGCATGTGCCCATACCACCAAAGTTATTTTCCTGTATTAAGTCTATTAGAGTCTTTTCTACCTTCATTCTTTCCTTAATTTCTTCGTTCCTCACACGATGTTAATGTGTTAGTTTGTAACATCTACGCCAGAACATTATTTCTGTGCCATGCATCACAGAAATGATTCCAATATAAGTATCAAAAACTATTAAGGAATGAATTATTAAATTTACCGGTAAAATATCCTTTGCCATTGTTCCGTCAAGCTCTTATATAATGCACTTTCTGACGGCGATGATTTGCCCCTATTCAAAGAAGAATAGCAGCAAACCGGTAGACACTTTACGTTTGGAACAATATATAGAGCAAATCATGGCATACCCTATAGACTCAAACTATGATCAATTGGATGGATTATATGTGGAATGCATGTCCCCACGAAACTGGTAAAATGCGCAACGACTTCAAAACCCACGTACTTTTACTGATTCTAAATCAAATCTTGATTCCCTTAATTTATTAAAATTTTCTTTCAAAACTTTTTGAATGATTACAAGAATTGGGAGATTATTATTTGATTTGCAGTATGGCAAATTATATTGGATTCCGGGTCATTCTAAAAGTCATGATAATGAAACGGTTGCTCCTCTTGGCAAAAGAACATTGGATCCCTCTCTGCTAAATAATCTTTGTTTGTTGGCAAAATTAGTTGATGGAAGGATAATCAGGACGTGGACTTTATGACACAGGTAAAAAAAAGTAGCATTCTCATCCTTTTTTTAAAATACCAAAAATATATAAGTAGAGATTTTTCTTCATTTAAATGTCGCCAAATGTCTGGTTCATCCCCTTATAACTGTTTCGAATAGATAAAAGGAATTCTAATTTGTGGGACTGTGATGAAATTGGCAATTTAAATCATTGACTTTGGCTGTAATTCTTTCAGTATTAATCTTTAGTGACTCCATTCCCGGACATTAATTTATTTTTACTATACTTTAGAGCAGAGCAAATATCTTAATGTTGTATTTCTTGTAATCCTATTTTAATTGTCAGAATTTATTTATTTTATAAGGGTATTCATTTCACGTCAAACTTCAATTGCATACTGTTTTCTGCATTTCTGTTTACTATCATATTTTTACTGTAACTTTAACTAATCATTTAACCCCTTGCCCTACCATTTAAAATTTGCCCCTTCCACCATATACTTATAGCACGTATTACTCACAGCGCTACAAGTCGTCACGCGCGCCCTCACAGCTGCCGAGGTCATTTTTACTAATGCCTCGTATATAAGTGGGAGAGTTAGTCAGTGGTACCGCGGATCTATGTATAACATGCGATGAACTGGGCTCGTCAAAGTAGGGCATCCTTGCTAGCGTCCTTGCTAATTTCAAAATCGTCAAAGCAACTTTTATAACTTCTTAATGTCCATAGATAATACATATGTATAATAACACAAGCGCTGCAGTAGAATTTGCAACATATTTTAGTTCAACCCAAGCCTCAAATTCAGAGAGGCATCACTTTTTGTTAATTGATTACATTAGTTTTAAATACAATTTTTAAATTTAAAGTCAATTTTTAAAGTTCATAGTTTTATTTTAGAACATATTACATATTCAAGAATTGACAATATATCAAAACCAAAAAGGTTATGGCATTCCGAGGAATAACTGAAAGGAAAGTTTTTATTAACGTTATTAACATCTAACAAATTAGGTTGAACTAAACAAATTTATTTCAAGGTCACTAATATAACATTTGCTTCTCTACCTTATACTATCTCTGCGAATGTCCCACTCACCGGTCGCAAGACCTCCTAGTGACTTTCCCTCCATTCCCGGTAACATATCATTCACTTGGTAGCGCCCGTTCTCTTCAGAGATCATTCCAGCCAATGAGCATTCACTGACTCCAGGTAAGCCGCCTAGAATATCTGCTGTTTTCTGAGAACTTTCTCCATAACATTTAATTTTTAAGCCAACTTCCGCTACATCATAAATTTTTCACATTCTTTTTGAATATTCAATAAAATGTCAGCTCATTTGGTAAGGTTTCGGTCTATCACTCAATCGGACGGGGTTCGAGTCCCCTGAGCGGCACCCCACTAGAGTGAATTTATTATTAAAATAAATTCACACTAAAATCACTCTATTAATTCACATTAGGTACAAATTCACACGTTCTTAAATCACAATATTAATCCACATCGACAACAAAAGACAAAAGGCACAACTCAACAATCACAATGCGCAACTCACAAAAATACAACACGCATACACAACAAGATTCCACTGTCAAGTTAATTTTATATCACTCACACACAACAAGATGCCACAACATCACAATAATACCAACAATATCAAAAATACAAAACAAGTCTGAAGGACTAGTAAATGATGGCCAGGTTTCCGGACCGAATACATATAATAATAATAATCTGTTAAAATTTAATGTCATATTATGAAGGATCATTTATACTTCTGCCGTTCCGCTGTCAGTAGAGTCAACAGAATATTTTAAGCAATCTGTTTTATTTCTCTTTAATTAATTTCTGTTTCAGAGGGCCTTGTTGTTGAGAGCTATAAATAAGCAAGAAAAGGCAGATAACATTGTGATAATTCTTAATTTTGGTGATATGAACTATAAAGAGTTTTTCGATTCTATATCACCTGAAGATCGTCTACAAGTTCAAGAAGCGTGGTCACATATCAAACCAAATCGAGCCGAATACGCTGTGCGATTCTTCTATCAGCTCATAGAACGTCCAGATTTAGCTATGTTCTTTGAGGCCTTCGGCTATTCTTTCATGCAGAATAATTTTAAAAATCACGCGAAACTCATTGGTAAACGGCTAGACTGCCTTGTAATGTCCCTACTGGATGAACCTAATCTTGAAAGAATGTTTGTTGGTCTCGCCGTTCCGCATATCCATCTTAACCTCACCTTAAATCAATACTTGTATGGTGCTTTCTGTTTGGTAGATTCTGCCAGACAATATCTCACCCAAGTCCAAATAACCAAATGGTCTGAATTTTGCAACAATTTTATGACAGCTTTGTATGAATTCTGCAAGCCTAAAGATGTACCTCATACGCAGCTCTCGCATGACAATATGTCGGGAAAACAAAAGAACTGCCACATTTTGTAGAGATTACTAATTATTGCGAAGTGTGGCAGGAAATGTTTGTATCTTTTCTTCTGATACTCCCGTAATCTATGTAATTATGTGCTTATTACCAACGCCTTATAACGCACATGGCTACTTGATAAACTCTGATTAGTCATTGAAATATATACGTAAGAGGGTAGATAGTTACACAATGAATAATTTTTAAGAATAAAGTTCAGTTAATTAGAGTTTGAGGGGTTTTTGTTTTTGTGTGTGTGGCTCTCCACGCTATGCTGTTTTGCCTGTCTAAAATTAGGCTTGTTTTTAAATCCCTTTTTGGGGGGATTAGTCCCGTGTTTTCCTCGTTTTGATTGTTCATATTTTGTGTGTTGCGATTTTCCACTTTTTCCGGTCGTGTTCCTTTCAGTTGTTTATCCCTGCCTCTTTTAGATCTATTTTTATCTCATCTAACCGTCTGTTCCTTGGTCTCTCTCGTCCTCTCTTCGATTTTGGAAACCAGTTCATAATTTGTTTAGCTGGCATCTGACATCCTCCATACATGCCCTAGTAATTCTGTTCTTCTTTGCTTTATTTTTCTGAGTACCAAGTCATTTTCAAGTTTCTCTTCTATTTCTTTGTTTGTCGAAGCTCTAGTTCCTTCATCCGCTTGTCTTACTCTTCCCAGTATATGTCTTATTATTCGTCTCGCACATATTGCCAGCGTTTCTTCTTGAGTATTTGTCATGGTGATGACCTCTGTAGCATACATTAGCACTGGTCTTATAAGTGTTTTACATATTTTTATTTTTGTTTTCTTGCTAAATTATTTGTTGTCTAGTACTTTCTTGTTTACACAGTATGCCTTTCTCGCTGCTAGTAAGTTGGCTTCTATTTCTTGTTCATTTTTACCTTGGAAATTTAAGGTTACCCCTAGATATCTGAGAGTATCTGCTATTTCATATGTTTCTTCCCTGATTTTTATTTCTTTCTTCGATTTGTTCGTTATTGTAATCATTTTTGTCTTATTTGCGTTTAATTTCAGGCCTACTGTTCCACTTTCCTGTTCGAAAGAATGAAAGAGAAGAGTTATCTCGAAGAGATAATGGAGGTTCGGGGTACCAGACAAGGGAGGAGAACAACTCGACGACTTTCGGGAGAAGTCTATTAATTTAGTGCTTCCTGGAGATTCAATCATTTTTCTTTTTCCAAGAATAGTCACAATTTCATGGACTTCACTGGGTTCTTCTTTCATAGAGAATCATTTTAAGAATCACTTAATGGTTGGAAAACTAGTTGAAAGAATATTTCTTGGTATCGAAATTCCGCATAATCATGTTAAACTCAATTTATATTATAAATTTGTGTGGTGCTTTCCGTTTGGTAGATTCTGCCACACATTATCTCACCAAATTTCAGATCATCATATCATCACATTTCTGCAAAAATTTTATGGCTATGTATGAATTCAATAAGCCTACAGATGTCCCTCGTTTGCAGCTAACGTATGATAATATGTTGAAAACATGATCAAAGAACTGCTAAATTTTGCAGAGTTTTGTACTAATTGTGAGAGTTCGAAGAACAATGGAGACAATTTGGAGTGGGAGACTGGTTACGGAAACCGATAAGAAGTTAGCAGCAAGTTTTCCAGCAGCGAGACAAAATTGCCCTACTTAAAATAACTATCAAATAATTATTAAAACCTGCAAATGTGATTTACTGCATCAAACTGTTTTCCCTCAATCTCTCCTTGTAATTAAATGAATAATTTGCAAATAATACAATTTAATTTTTATTAAAATTGAATTTGTAAAACTATTCTCTATAGATATAATACTCTTTTTATGAATTATTGATACCTTGCGACCAGTAGGGCCAATGTAAATGATTAGTTGTTGTTAATTATTTCTAATTTGTATACAGTACAGCCAATCTCTTACATCTCCGTAAGAGTTCAGCACAGTTAGAATGTTCGCTGCTAGCGCCTAGTAATCGCTATTATTTTAATTTGCCGCTGGAATGATCGAAGACCTCGCTGCTGGGACATTTGATTCAAGCGAACAAAACGCCCAATGTTCTCGGCTGTTTCAGGGTCTTGGATAGGTACCCTGAGTAGATACCCTGCGCCACCAGAATAAATCTGTCACAG
>WSZQ02103441.1:0-10291 GCA_019419845.2 Weissflogia rhopalogaster
AGCGAGTTGAGGAATTTAGATTTAGAAAATATATTTAGTAGATTTTTTTGTTTGATTTTACCGATCATCGACCGTTATGGTCATCAGGTCTATTCATTTCTTTTTCAATGTAATTAGTTTTATTAGATTATTAGAAAGTCAATATCGAATACCCAAGAAGTAATTTTTAAGGTCCTTATAGTTGGCTCACAATTCAATCTTTAAACTACCATAATTTGTCTTAGTTATTCTTTGAAGTCTAAAAACATCAAATTTGGAATTTTGAAAATTTGAAAACTGATTCAAGTCTCTTGCAATGTCCACATTGAACACACCAGAAAGAATTTTCCTTGGCCTCATAGTTATCTCTTAATTCAATTATTAAATTTCATTTTAATTTGAAGGTCCTCATAATTTTCTCATTTTTGCATTCCCCTTTTTTTCATAATACCAAATTAAATCCACTTTAATAACCATAACGTAGGAAACAAATGTAACAATGAAAATGTTGATTGAAAAATTTGAATATCACCAAATACGTCGTCTCCCTCCCCTTACACGAGTTGCCATAAAAGTTTAAAGTAATGTGTCATGAAGCAATAACATCTTGAAGCACTCGAGTTCAACGAAGGAAAAACGGGCGGCGGGATATAAACAAAAGGATGCCATAAGCTCCCGAAATAGTGCCCATCCGCGTCGGGCGCCGTTCGCCGAGCGGAAATATTTTAAAATATTCCTCGACGTTTTCCTATACGTGACTCCATATACTTAAATAGAGGTATTGAATAATTCGCGAAAAAGCGCACATTTGAATGCACACTCCACCTACTGGGTGTGCACACAAGCAAATGCAGTGTGTGTAATACATCCACTAACCCCCACTCCAACCCGATCTTTTCATAAAGTCTTTCATATCATGCGGTGTAATCGCAAAACGTCTTTTGCGGTTCTCCACTTTTCCATTTCGGATTCTATGCCTCTGTGTATGTGAGTATGATGTGTTATGAGCGGGGTGGTGGAAGCAGATTGGTGGAGGGTGAGCGCGGGGGGCGGCAGCGGAATCGTTCTGTTTTATTCATGCGCTGCTCGCTCGACGCAAGTAAGTATGCGATACGATTCGATGAATGCGATGTTCACCACAGATGTGAGTGGGAGGCGAAGGGAGAACGGGTGCCAACCGCCCCCTATATATACACACATGAACATACACATACATACAAACACGTGATCGCACGATAAAAGCCGAAAAGGCAGCGGCGGAATAAGTCGACTGGGTTTTAAATGCAAGTTTTAACATCTCGCGTGTGTCTTGGCGTGTCTTCAATAGCGTCGGGTGGTGGAGGCGGCGCGGTGGAAAAAATGTTATTTAGGTAAAACGACCAGCGCCGCCGCTGAATGCTGAACGGTGCGCGTCCCAAACGATGCGAACGCTGAGCGGAGTGAATAATTCATATTTCAATTGCTTCTAAATCTACATCCCCGACGCGGCCTCGTTCAGGACCACGCCGACGACCAACAGCCGCCCTCAACACATAAGTAGGGGAGGGTGGCGGTGGCAGGACGTTCGAACGCAACGACACGTAACCGGGCGATGTATTTTTCAATGATTTGTATACTTTGTGACAGTTTTAAACTACCTGCGCCGAACTGTGAACTGAAATTTTTATTGGATATTTCTGAGGACGTTCTTAAGAAATATATAACCTCACTTTCTTTCATATAAGTTACTGTGGGGCTTTGTATTAACCTATGTAGAGGTCATTTCTTTTTGAAATTTAAATTGTATATTATTCTGGGAAATTATTTAGTAATTTAAATGGAAATAACGTAATTTTATCATTTTTAGGTTCAAAGCTATCTCGCCTTCAAATTTTATTTTAAAACTCAACATGGAAGGTCTTAAGTCTTTCGTACATACGCTAAACAGAACGAAGGTTATACTAGTGGTTCTGCACATTTGCTGCGTCAGCAGCTATAACATTCAGGGTGTTAATAAACGTGCTAAAACGAGGTGTGTGAAAACTACCCTTGGGCAGAAAACGACCTCAGGTCAGTAACCTGGACGCGCAGCCTCTCCATGAACCTCTCTGGAGCAATAGAAACGCCGCACATATTTAGCTTCTGTCTACTCAGTCATGTGGAGTTACTTTTGACCAATACTATTCGATTATTTTCGACCCTACCTTCAATTCCAGTCTCCCCTCTTTTTATTCTGTTATTTACCGATCGATAAACCAATGAAACCTTTTTCTATAAAACCTATGTTCTTGGCTTGACCAATCCCCTTCACAGTGTCAGCCCTACCTCCAATATTTTAGCCCCCCCTCCATTCCAGGTACCTATCTCTAACCAATAAAATGCATTGTTTCGATATATAACAAGTTAAATTAGCCAATGCGAAGCTTAGAAGTGTATTTTGAGATTCCAACAAATTTATGGTCTATAATAATCATCTGGGAGTTTTGTTGGGCAATTTCATAAAGGTGTTAATAGAGGAACAGATAATTAGAATAATCTATAAGCTGTTAAAGGGAAATTTAATTATCTGTATTTCTTCTATGTCTATGTCTTCTATATTTTGTCTATCTATATCTCTTCTATATGTCTATCTCTATCTCTTTTATAAGTCTACCGCTCCCTCTTCTATATGTCTATTTCTAACTCTATCAATAAATCCCGGGACATTGCAAACAATTAATTAATTAATTAATATCGTCGCATAGTGCCTCAATTCGAACAATGCATAGAAATCAAACGCAAACTGGGGACCACGAGTGTATCTTAAACACACATCTCGTATTGTTCTTGGCGTCTCTACCTCCAGCATCTTGTCGTGTCGGGAATCGCTTCGAAGGATTCCCGGAACGCAACACGCTCGATCGCTATCAGGAATTGGAAACCGGGGGAGAGGGTAATTGCGATATACGTAAATTTGTCTCCTCACGTCCTCCCACATCCTCCTATATTCTCCCGCGTTCTCTTACACCCCCCTCCATCCTTCTACGTCTTTCTAGGCTTCCTAGTCCTCCCGCCAGCACGCAGTCATTCATCCATTGAGACGAAGAGGAACATCTTCGAAGGATACTGGGGACATCCTTACAAACACCCACACAGAGAAACACGACAACACGCAGACAAATACACATGCATACAGAGGGGAAGATGAATTGGGAGATGTTTTGTAAATGTTTGGGTGTGTTTGCAAGAGGCGCTGCGTGCGACTGATTTCTGAATTTACCGACGACCGAATTTCGGCGGCGGCGTTTGTTCGACGCGATTGTGTTGCGATCAGAAGATCGCACGCGCGTCGCACACACAACAATCGAAGCGTCCTCCTTCTTCACTATCAGTCCTCGTTTCCTCGACACACACCCACGCACACTAGATAGACAGGGGGAGGAGAAGGCGGAGGTTTTGGAATTATCGCACGCGACAAGCACGAAACAAGCCTGCAAGAAGCAAACGACAGGCGACGGCAAGGATGCGACATCCGGGCGCATTGTTCCCCGATTCCAAACATCTAATTTATCGTCTAATTCATACATGTGTACCTTGTATTCCCCTGGTTTCTTGGGAGCCTGGTGGTGTTTTCCAGGGATGCTCGTCCTCTTGTTTTGAATGCCGGCGCTCTAACAGTCGCTGGAGGAATCGCGTTTTCTTTGTACGTAATTATCCGTTTTCTTCGATTGAATCAACTTCAAACGTGAGTCAAAGGCAAGGAAGTAATAAGTCAAGGCTTTCTTCCTTGGGATAATTGATCTTAATAGATGTTAAACAACTTAGCATACAGATGAGGGAGCTTTTTATACAGACAACTAATCTGAAAGGAACTAATGACTATACTTGAATACTAGAATTTCATAGGGAACGCAATGTATAAACCTGAATAACTCAAAAACTTGCGGGACCTCTAATTTTTGTTCAAAATTTGTTATTACTTTTCAAAATCATCGCCATGTTCAAGCAAGTATTAAACATTTTCTATCAAATTTTTATAGAGCAGCCTACAGCCTTTAGATTATAAATTAAATTTTCTTTCAAATAATATATCATCTGTTAAGCCTGCATTACTAGAACCTGAGATATCCGGACTTAAATTTGAATGTTCAATTTTTATCCAACTGTATTGGATACTTTTTCAAAAACCTCTTCAACTTAAAACAATTATTAAAAATGGTGTGTCAAATGTATCATAGTCATCATTCAAACACATGATTCACAATTAAATTGCATTTTATGTGAAATTTCTTCCATTACGATTGCATCAGTAGAACCCAAGATATTTGAACCTGAACTTGAATGTTCCGATTTTGTCCGAGTTTCTTTGATACATTTTCAACTTTGTGTTTATGGAATTGTAAAATGTTATTCATCAAATATACAATATGCACCATCAAAGTTTTAGATTCACCATTAAATTGCCTGTCAGAGTATGTAGACTTCAGATTGCTGAAAGTGAACCTAAGATTTATGTTCCAAAAATTGAATCTTCAATATTAGCTCGATTGTTCTGGATTCGTTTTCAAAATCTTTTTCACATTTAAATAATTATGAAAAATTCTACATTAAATTATAATTCTTATCATGCAACTCTTGAATTCAGAATTAAATTTTCTTTCATATAATGTTTCCTTCTTCAAAATTGCTCCAGTAGGACTTTTTTTCTTGAAATGAAATTGACTTCAGTATTACAAGTTTCTAATTCAGTGTCTAAGGGTCCTCGTTGATATAAATTTGCTGTTTTTAGATATGATATACTTTATCAGTATACTATATAAAATAACAAAAAATCGAAATTTAAAAATATTAAATATATATGCAACTGGGATTTTCTAGGGGGTTTCAGAATAATTGGTAGGGGCGCAAGAGAAAGGTAAATGCTGGAATGGGAATGAGAATGGGAATGGGAACATCATAATATTATATATGAACCTTAATTAAAAAGAATAAAAATACTGAACGTAAATACCAGTAATGTATTTTAATTCTTATTTTTTTAAAGCCCCCTTTCAAGTCGTAAAACATTCCTGGGAAAATCCAAAGGCTTCGCCTAATCTTTATGCATCGCTAATAGCCAAACATACACCAAATATGTACGCACACTTAATGTATTTTCTTCCCCTAAAAACCACCACAGACCATACAGGGTGTCTTTCTCGGACCTCGGACCTCGGACTTCAGAGGGAAGAAAGGGTTCTCTCTTCCCTCTTCTCTCTTCTTCGTTATAGGGTGGAAACGAGTGGTCTAGCTGGTTTGTGGAGGTTCCTGGTTTTCCTCATTCTATATGCTCGTTACTTAGCAAACGAGATTAAAAACATTTTTCGGAAAGCCAGCGAACGAGTTGCTAGAGCCGAAAGCATTTTTACTTCAAATAAAATTCATATCCTCTTGCATATCCTGACCCCCACGACGGGGGTCAACTCAGCATGGTGGAATGAGCTAGGGCTAGGAGATGTAACAAAGACCTTATGGAAAGACCTGGATGCTGGAAGAGGACAAGGGGTGTAAAGGGGTGGAGCGGTGGAAGTGGAGAAAAAAATGTAAAGAGCGCATGTGAATGCGAATGCGGTTGACCCTTGGGCGCTAACTTCATCTTGCTTTGTTCCACATTATCCTTGTAACTAGGAACAGAACAGGGAACGACGCGCTGCCGCCGCCGCCGACACCACGCCGGAAAGAGAGAAAAAAGGGTTACACATAACTGTGGGTAGGGAAGAGGAGAAAACGAGAAAAAAGCAAGGAAAAGAATTATAAGAGAAAAATTCATACGAGTATGTGATACATATTTCTGGTTGTTATTACCTTAGCCGTTTGTTTTCCGGCTCCCCACATCCTGACATCCCTCATACCCACTTCCCAACATCCTTCATCCCTTTTTCCGTTTGATGGGAGGGGGTGCGATAGAAATAGGAGGTCTTCGGGGCATCTAAAACTGTACCACCCAAAGGGTTAGTCGAGTCTCAAAGTGCATGCCGCAACGCATGAAAAATGGTTTGGACCTCACCCTTATATCTAATCACCTCTTCACCTCTGTATCTCTTTCACCAGAAGTGAAAAGCGATGAGTTTCTTTCATTTTCTACTTTTGACTAATCAAATAAATATCTTCAAAATTTGATTCCCATCAAGTTTAAAGGACATGAAAATATCCCATCTATTAAAGCAATAAAAATCTGAAAATCTGAAAATTTAAAAAGTTCTATAAACTTTTTTTGTATGATTTTCATTGTCATTATTCTCTCCCCAAAAAAGAATTAGTCTAGGATTAGGACTTTCTAATTTATGAAGTCCCCGGGATAGATGTACTGAAATTGTCAAAATTTACATTAAACGGATTTTCATTCCAAGAGTCCTATAGTTCATATTTTCTTATAAAAATTATCTCAACATCTTTAATCTTTATTTTCTGATATGAGAAGTTCCAAAAACCTCTTCACCACTTCTCATCTTTACAAAAACCACATGGGGATTGGTTTCCTCTATTTCTTTTTCGAAGAAACTTTCGAATAATCATTTTTTTCATAAATGCCATATTAATAATGATAAATTCATCAAAGTTCTAAACATATTGAAGATCTAAAATTAGAAGTTCTATAAATACTTTTATATCTTATCTAGTGTCCTTTTACTCATTTTGAAAAATAATTGCATTAAGATCCTTTCCATGTTATCCGGTCCCAGGGATAGACGTTCTGAATTTGTCAAAATTCGAATTTTGAGGTCGTCTAAACGGTTTATGATTCCTTTACACCTCTACATATCCTATGCGAAAAATAATCCTTACCACAAAATTACTTTCCATGATATGAGGTTCCAAAAATGTTTGACCATAAAAATCTGTAACCTTCCAATGCTTTCGATGTTCCAATGCTTTCAATGTTCCATGTGGTTATAATTCCTTGTCAAGGCAAGACTATAAAAACCTCCGCTCGTAAAAACACCCCTTGGTGCTTTCCTCATTCCCTCCTTTCCAAGTTGTCCTGTTCCTGCCTCGCATCCTTGGACAGCCCTTCCATTATCATTAGAAGCAAATTATATCTCTCACAATATTGCCAATAATATCGGCGCCGATATTAAGCTTCCGCAAAAAGGGGGGCCGGCGCCAAATGGCCGAGCAAAAACCAGGAATTATGTTTTTCCACTCTCGATGCTTGGCGGGTCCTTATTTTCGTCGTTTCGGTTTTCCCCTCTCCTTCGATGGCTTCGTAGCCGTAGACATAGTGGCATGGACGAAAAACATTCGAAGCGTATTATCTTTTATGAATTATGATTGGGAAATTATCGTCATTTGATCTTTTTTTGCCAGCGAGGAGGAAAATGCAAGGGAAATGCTAAAGGAAAACGCCACAGAGAGCTGATTATCCTTGATTAACTTTGATTAACAACCTCGTGCAACTAATGGCGAATCAGGGAGCTAAGAGGGTGATTGATCATACATATTGATAAACTGATTTATGCCTTGGCATGAAAAAGTTTATGAAAATGCTTCTAAAATCTAGAATAGTAAATTATTTTCGAAAATCTAAGAAGTTTCAGAAAGAGGATACAATTCTACATCTTTTAGGGTATTCATAATTTATTTATTTTGTATCATATACTACAATAATCTACAGGGAAATCTAGATTTTATTTGAAAAGATGGACTGATAAATTGAAACTTTGCATTAATGTGCTTACCATTTGTACAATATAAATGATAATTATTTTTTAGTATATACATCTTAAACTATATAAAATTCCTTATTTTCTTGGCTCCGTATTATCTGTCTAGCCTGTACATAGATTAATTTCCATAACCACAAACTTCAAGTTACATTTTCAAATAATTTCATTCAAAATCAACTTCGCATTCAAATAATTACTTAAAATTAAGTAGCACCTTTATAGCAACTACTCAATAGAGATATGATATACAATTAAATTTTGTATCAAATACTGTATCGACCCTTAAAATTGCATCAGTAGAACCTAACCTATTTTGAGCTAAACTTTTAAGTTCTATTTTCGTGCGAAAAATGTGAAACTTTTTTCGAATTCAATGTCTTATAAATTTGGATTGAACCTCCAAAATTCAAATATTATTAAAAGTGGTAAAAGCTACTTAAATGTAGATTATAAAAGTTTATAATAGGATAATCTCACCCTAGCGATTTCACTATTTTCACTACATAAACAAAAAAAATTATTCATAAAACTGATTTCTTGAAATCTTCATCTTAAAGTTTAGAAAATTATTAAAAATTTGGTTTTACATACAAAACAATAGTTCAAAAAGTGTAGGATTCAGAATTAAATTTCCTTTCAGACGGTATATATGTGCTTTAGATTGCGTTAACAGAACCTGGGATATCTTGAATTAAAGGCGACAGTTCTGTTTTTGTTCCCAATTTATGTAATCCTTTTTCGAATTCAAAGGCCTCTAAATCCGAATTGGTCCTTTAAGATTCAAAAAATGCCTACCTACATGAAAGCTACTTAAACAAAGATTACAAAAATGCATAATGCCCAAATCTCACCCTCTGGATTCAACCATATTGATCATAAATATTGATAACGAGATTGATGGGCACGTTCTCTCGAAAAGCGCGGCATAAAAAATGTAAAAAGTTAAATTGCGACCGCACACTAATTGCAATTATTATCTTCGAGCAAATGATAACGCCCCTTCTCGCATCCACACTGCCATACTTCGTGTTACATCCCTCTACCTCCTGCCACCCCCACCCAAACCCCAGTATCCACGTGCTTGTGCCGCATGGTTTTAATCACATTTTTATAAATCGTCCACCCTTCCTCGCGCGTGCTTTATTTCTACATCTGCATTTTTCTTCGTTCTTCGGTCGTATGCGTTTGTTTTATAAACTACGTACACATATAATATTCCAGTTGGGGTTGCCCGCGCCGAAGGGTTCATAGAGGGATGAGAAAGGGTTAAATTTCGCAAACACATGTATCTAATATATGAAGGCTCACCTTGGAACGTGTGTTGTTTTTTTGCTGGCCAAGTCACGGGGGGTGCATGCGTATTTTTTGTACGTGGAATGGGGTGGGTGGAAGGGGGAGGTGGAATTTTATATTTGGCGCACATTAAATTCTTTTAATTACTTTTGCCTTTTTTCCCGACGTGCATGGCGTTCGTACGCACATGCGAATTTATAATGCGCCATTATTGTGAGTCGTGAGGCTTTTCCGCGCAAAGAAATTTATATTTTTGAGGGTGGGTGCGTTTCCACTAACCCCACAGGGTGAAACAGCAGACGAAGAACGGTTTATGCGGGGGATACTCATTTTTTCCGGATCATTTTATGATTATTTTGAATGGTTTTTATGTTTTTCTGTGGGTGGCTCGCTTATTTTTATGAAACTCAATTTGTAATTATATATTTAAAGATTATTTAAATATAGTAATTCTTATCCGATTTTTAAAGGAGTAACATCATTACAAAGAGAATTAAATCGGCAATTGCAAATGTCATAGCTTGTTAACATTTAAGTAAGGTTAGGTAATATTATGCGGTCGTAAACATAAAGATTGAAACTGAAAATGTTACACTTTGATTTTGTAATAGCATGTTTAAAAATTCATAAAAAAATTGAAAACCTAAAATATTACAAAGGCTATAGGTCATTTTAAAGCCAATTAAATTTTACATCGAGTGTGTTATTTCCAATAAAGATATATTTCAAATTAATGGCTATAAATGCCCAGGAATTGTTGATTTTTGTGAGGGGTTCGCTTATTTTAATGAAACTCAATTTGTCATTTTATTTTTAAACATTATTTTAAAACAGTAATTATTATCTGATTTACAAACGAGTGACATCATTTGATAGAGAATTAAATCTGCAATTATATAGAGTATCACTTCTTAGAATTTAATAAAGTTAAGTTAAAATTAGACGGCTACAAAGGATGGAACCTAAAAATTACAAATCGACTTTGTATAACGTCATGTTTAAAAATTCGTAAAAAATCTGAAAACTATAATAATGAAGAAAACTTTACGACATTTCAAAGCCAATGAAATTCTGCATCCAGAATGACTTTTCCTGGATGGTTACATTTTAAATTAATTGCACTAAATGCGATTGAATTAATGAATTTGCGTGGGGGTTCGCTAATATGTATGCAATACAATTTGCATTTTTATTATTAAAAATTACTTAAAAATAGTTATTATTATCCGATTCTTGAAGAGCTTGCGTCATTTGATAGAGTATTAAATCGACAATAATATGTGGAATCGCTTAATTAAATTTATGCATGCCAAGTTATATTTAAAAGATCTCAAACATAAACGCCAAAGCTGAAT
>WSZQ02103463.1:0-10281 GCA_019419845.2 Weissflogia rhopalogaster
GAAATAGAATTTCATATCAAATATGTTAACACTACCAATGCCTTCCAATGACAAGAAAAAAACTTAAGGGGAAAATATATAAAATTCTTATAGACAATTATTGTAACATGATCATCAACAGTTAAATATTCCATGTATAATATGTAACTGGCTCAAAAAAATAAAATAGATATTCGTGCAAATAAATTCCCGAAAATTAAACTAATAGTACTTATCATTATTATTTTAATTTGCGATTAATGTAGTTCTAAAAATGTCAATATTTAATAATGTGATCTTTGCATTCAAAATTTGCACACATACATGTTAAGAACATAACCAATAGATAGCACTAGCGCCATTACTGAGGAGCAGGTGCAGCTCAGGATCCATGGGGCAGGCTCAACGGAAGCATCGCACTGTGCGTCGGGCTCTCTTGCCCGTGAACCGTCGAGCCGTCTAGACGCATTGCAAACGACCATCCTTGATCTTATTCATATTGTAAATTGTTCAACTAAATTATTCTTCCGAATTGAACTATATTAAAGCTCAATGCCAAAAGCATTTTGACGAGAAGATCCAACAATGAGAACCTCGTGGACGAATCTGTGAACATCTGCTGCACGCGTGTTTTGAGAAACAATAGCTACAAGTATTTGAAGAGATCACAAGTTGCCCATCTGTACAGCACAGGTATTTTGTCGATACCTTAGATCAGTACACCGCAAAGACTCACCATGTCGGACGATGGTCCATCAAACAATTCACGTGTACCAGAGGCCAAAGTGCAGCATGGACAGCATGAACTAAATTTGCAACTTGGGGACATCACCGTAGATGAAGCGGACGGAAACGGTTTCAACGTCGCTGCACTTTTAAATTGGGTGAGTCAAGAAAACACGTCGTGACGCAGCGCATGCTACGTCATACCCAGCAGGTGCAGAAGCACTTGAAGGAATTGCGTACGTAGATCCTGGAAGCGCCGTCTGTACCATCAAGAAAAGTGTAGCCCATGACCAGGACCTGAGAATTTACCCATACGTGACCGAGCTCAAAGGTTTCGGCGGAGGCTTGGTCAAGACGAAGGGTGTTGCGAACCGATGGCTGTCGGAAGTTTCCATCACCAAGCCACTGATAAGGTCGTAAGCTAAGTTTACAACATTGTATGATTGGGGACGTCTTAGGTGAAATTTTCCATATTTTTTATGTATGATGCCATGCTGTTTAGTCTAGAGTTAAGTTCATCCGAATATTATTTCGGTAAAGTGGAGGAATTCGTCACACATCAATAATCTCTGGGCCATTAAGAATGAAATATACGAATTCGATAAACCCAAGATGCCTAGAGATTGTAGAGGTTGACGCGACGGGCTCGTACCTTGCATACGTCTGTTTTTTTGTCACCTTTTCCGGGTGGTTCATGTGCGAGTGTGCCATATGCTTGGCGAATATATCGGCTCGCCTAGATTCATCCAGAGATCGGACACATCTGCAGAGAGAGAGAGAGTCACCGTAAGAGAGGGTTTGTCTGCATGTATAGCAATGCGCTAGTGAGGACGGGATCAGCCTCACCACCTAGATCTATGTTTAGATTTTTACATAATAAAATCAGTTGTTATCCGAAAGACAAATGAGCTACATCTTTTCGACACCTTCCCTAGCGCGGCAACACAGGCAGCGGATAGCAACAGGGCTGCCACTCGGAAACGTCCCCTTTTAATTAAGTCGTGGTTAATACCGACGATTGGACCCGACGAGTTCACCGCGCCATCAACCAGGGCCGCCGACGTTGGTTCGCGACATATGGCGACCGTGACAGGACGTTGATACGTTTCGGAAGTTCTTATATGTGATACAACTCCTCACCAGAACCATCGTTTCCTGAAGCACGTCCAGGGAGCATGAATAGTGCGTTTCTAGTGTAAGTAACAAAGTGCGCGTGCAACATGTCTGCGAGTAAGTTCGCACGCCGGGAGTTCAATTAGGCCGTTGAGGAGTTCATCATTATATCGAAGCAAATTGAGAATGATTTACCCCACGCCACCATCATCGAGGCAAGGTACGACCAAAGTTCCCTCAAGGAAAAGCTCCGAGAGGTCATAGAGCGGTGAACGACACTTATTGCGGCTCTAAACGGTGAGGATGCCAGCAATGAAGAGTTTTTCATCCTGTATAAGAAGAGACGTGAATGTGAGTTCACGTACTGGCGGAGGTACAAACAAATAGTAGCTGAAATCGACAGGATCTACAATAGACGCGTCGCCTATCCAGTGCCGGAAATTGCCGTGGAATACCACAATTCCACCTCCATCGTCAGCGAGAGAGAAGCCAACGGGACGAGCCATACCTCTCCAGCACGACAACCTGACGTCATAGTCAGCGAGACAGCAGCCAAACCCGCAAGCGCTACTTCTCCAGCACCACGAGGCGGGATTAGGGGCGACGAAGAAGTCGTCCAAGCAGAGCGGAATGCTACTGCTAAACCGATTGTTGGATTATGTGTCGCGGAAAGTGTCGAACTTATTCAATGAGTACACACGGTGGAGTGTAAACGCTCTACCACCGACCCGTCAGCACCTCAATCAAAGAGTCAGCGAGAGTGTAGCCAATTCGGATTGCGCTGCCTCTCCAGCATCTAAACCTGCCGTGGAAAAGTAGAATTCCACCGCCAAAGCCTGTGAGAGCGAAAGCAGAACGGCGAGATTTTCCTCCACAGCACTACACTCTGCGGAAGCGCATCAACCCTTCCGCATGGTTAGCGAGAGAGCAACCAATCTTGCGAGCGTTGCCTCTCCCAAAAATCCACCCATCGTCACAGTCAGCGAGAGGGCAGACAATCCGGCCAGCGCTGCCTCTCCAGCACCACGAATTGGGGAAAGGGACGACGGAGAAGTCGTTCAAGACATCGCGCTGAGAGAAAAGTCGATGCAAAAGGTACCACGAGAAGTACCAGAGGCAAAGAAACAACTGCGACGGTTCACATCACAAACGAACCCGCACCATATAAATCTTCCACGACCGTAATTGTGGAGTTGCCTCCAGCTATGCTTTGTCGCGAAGACAAGGCCACACCAAGACGATCAAGCGATCGGAAAGACCTCGGGGCCAGTGGAGGACGAGGCATGAAAGTTAAGCGGACCATGCCGCCCATTATTCAGGAGCTGACGAGACAGCCCCTCCGCATTCCGGATAGGTCGGCACAGTGGGAGCCCGGCGAGAAGCCGGAGGAATCGTTGACGCTGCAACAGTTGAGTGACAAAGCCAGTCTCCGACGGGATCATTTTAACCGGATGACCCAAAGGCGTCAAACGACAACAGCTCGTACTCAGGTACAACTGACACGGTGGGAGCAAGGGAAACGCTCTCACCCCAACCATGCATTTTTGTGCGAAGGTGTTAACCACCTACAGTTCAAGCGCGACGGTTACACAGCTGTTCGTGTGTTCCTCGGCAAGGCCGGGAGGACGAGACGGCGAGAGCGAGCTACCACATCCCAGCGACCAGCAGAGGCTTCGAGATTTCGCGGGATACCTGCAGGAGCAGGACGACGACGACGTAACTCACCGCCACTCATCATACTTCATCGCAGTACCTGCAGCGGCAGGACAACGAAAGAACACAGAACATTGCATCGCCACCTGCAGCATTCGTTCCATCATCCTGCAGTTTCAGCAAGGAATCTTTCAGCGATGCGCAGTGTTTCAAGTGTGCCAAGTACGGCAGTTCTGAGGCAGTGTTCGCCCATCAGTGCGTGCGCGAGAAAAATGTAAGCGTCGATCCAAAGGATTAAGTGTTGCGTAATTAACGCCCATTTAAGTAAGTCGTATTGTAGCGCCCCTTTTCATTTTTGTTAACATTATTTAATCGCCGCTCCATGTCAAAGTTATTTTCTACATATTTTACGCTTTTTGCGCCTCATGTTTTATTTTCACTTTTGGAAACTCGAGCAGATCTTATCACTTTCATTTTTCGTGCGATAATTCGCCTTCGACTGTATCGAGTTAATCACAAGGAATACCGAGATGATCCATTGCACGTTTGTGTTTAATTTTGAAGTTTTGCACGGATCCTTTAAGTTTTATTTCATTACTCGGGATGTATTCAGTCAGATAAATATCGTTTAATAACTTTACTTTGTCCTTGTCACGTTCACCAATAATATCTATTTTATATTTCTCTGATAGTGTGCGATTATCTGTCACGCATTTGACGACCACGTTTTAACTCTTTAAAGTTGATCTACAAGATTTTGTTGATTGGGCAATTGTGTTAATTGTGCCCTGTTTGTGTTTCGAGATTAGTCTCTTTCATGGAATTATTTTATATAGTACTGGTCAGTCAACTTTGTTTCATTTTTCGCAAAAGAAAGCGTTTTGTTAATTCAGTAATTAGTTTTGTAGCAGGTGCTCATATATTAGGCTGCTTTTTATTCTTTCAATTTTAATACTTTCACTAAGTCTTTTGTACAGAATCCGTGACGAGTGCATGAGTCTATTTAATTTTAGTTTTGCACGGACTTCAATTTTCTTTGAATTTTGTTTTAAATTAATCAATGCTCCTCAATTAAGAGCGCCTTGATGCGCCAAATATACGCCTCATTCCGATTTTTACCTGCGAAACGTTTCGAGAATTTAGTTTTTTTTCTGACGTTGTTTTATCACTAATGGTCAGTTCACTTTGTTGATGTTTTTGTAAACTACGCCTTGTTGCGCCCAATGCGCTTAATGTAATTTGTATTTTGATTTTGTTGCGAAGACGCAGGGCATAGGTACGGCGATAAGTACATGATTTTTTAGTATGTCCTGGTGTCTGCGACGTTGTAGGCTAGCTTAGGTGTGCATTTTATGTTTGATTTCATTGTGGCACACTTCCATTTAAAAGTCATCGTTTTTTTCTTGTTAAGAGCAATATCTCAACAACCATATTGTCTTAAGGTGGGAGTATGTTGCGAACCGATGGCTCTGGGAAGTTTCCATCACCAAGCCACTGATAAGGCCATAAGCTAAGTTTACAACATTGTATGATTCGGGGCGTCTTAGGTGGAATTTTCCATATTTTGTATGTATGATGCCAAGTTGTTTAGTCTAGAGTTAAGTTCTTCCAAATATTATTTCGGTTAAGTGGAGGAATTCGTCACACTTCAATAATCTCTGGGTCATTAAGAATGAAATATACGAATACGATAAACCCAAGATGCCCAGAGATTGTAGAGGTTGACGCGACGGGCTGGCGCCTTGCATACGTCTGGTTTTTGTCACCCTATCCGGGTGGTCCATGTGCGAGTTTGCCATATGCTGGGCGAATATATCGGCTCGCCTAGATTCATCCAGAGATTGGACACACCCGCCGAGAGAGAGAGCCACCGTAAGAGAGGATGTGTCTGCATGCATAGCAATGCGCTGGTGAGGTCGGGATCAGCCTCACCACCTAGATATAAGAGAATTGTAAAGGAAGGGTTGTGTGTGGGCGGTACGCACCAGCCTCTAGCTTTAGATTTTTACATAATAAAAGCAGTTGTTATCCGAAAGCCAAATGAGCCACATATTTTCGACACCTTCCTTAGCGCGACAACGCGGACAGCGGGTAGCTTGTTGGCCTGTAATCTTCAGGACGTTCTCTGCATGTGGACCCAGCGCGTTCACCGCGCTACGTAACTGGGCTGCCACTCAGAAACGTCCCCTTTTAATTAAGTTGTTATTAATACCGACGTTGGTTCGCGATAAAGGGTAAGACCATCATCAGTATAGAAATTGATAATGCATGTGAACAGGTTCCACTACTGGTCGTCGAGGATAGCGCGCAGTCATTCGACCTGCTCATTGGCCGAACACTACTCGACTTCCTAAAACTGGGAACCGAATGAAAAGTCGGTTACTGCTCTCTGGAACCGTTTTTGACCATGACGTACCAGGAGAAGCCTTCAAAAGAACTACTAGTTGTGACTGGGACAATGAATACGAACAATAGCGCCGAATCGTATCCGGTGAAGTTGGGTACAGAGGACGGTACTCTCGCCGTTCCGACTGGAGTCCTACCGACTATGGAGATCAGAACCTATTTTGGAGAGTTGCGTGGCTCGTATCAAGGAGGGCCGACTAAACCCGACCTAGATGCGGGGATGATTTTGGCCGTAACGAAGGAAGAAGATCTATACACAGCGAGGAAAATTACAATGGATGAGCTGCAGGTAGGATCAGCTGACCAGGAAATACGCTGTGAGTTGTTAAGACTTGTAAATGAGTTCAGAGATGTCTTTGCCACCTGCCCACAAAAATTGGAATTTATACCCTTGATGACAGTCGACATAAACGACACCAATGAACCTGTTCGGTGCCAACCTTACCAAGTCCCCGTAAGACCCCCCGTACATCCACGTAGATCACGTAGGGCCGTTCGTAAGGCGCCGAGAGGGGAATCAGCATCTTACTGTGATACATTTAGTCGTTGGGTGCAGCTCTACCCATGTACGTCCACAACGAGTGCCGAAGCCATAAAACACCACCAGGACTACGTATGGGAATACGGCGCCCCTGAGACGTGAGTATCAGACCAAGGCACTGAATTTACCGCCACTATATTTTCAGATTTTCTACTGAAATACATGTCTGTGATGCCTTCGGAGGAGCGGTGGGACCATTCCATTCGCAATGTTGAACGAAATCTTAACAACGCACATAACGCCTCGACTGGAGACACCCCGTTCAAAGTGGTGTATTAACACAAGAAAAGTATTTCAAATTAGCAAATAAATTTTAAAGAGAATTCTTGCTGAACTCAAAAAGTGACTTCGATGAATCGAGAATCGAGAGTGTTACATTTATTCAAAATCTTCATTGTTGTCGGGTCGTGTTTCCCTCTCTTACAGGCTCCCCCTCCTTAACTGTGCGAGCGAGTCATGCGCCCTGGTCATACTGGTGGTGGTGGTGTTCATTGGGTTGCCGACAGTTGCAGTTGAGCTGGTGACATAACTCCTCTCCCCTTAGCTTGAAGACGTCCTCGTCGTGCTCCTCTTCGCGTTGCTCTCAAATATACTCCAAAGAATTTGGCATAAATGGGGATTGGGAGGAATAAGGAATGTCTTTGTAATCGTGACAATTCATGGTTCGACCAACAGATCGAATTGTATTCTTATAAATTGATTAATATAAACTAAATTTAAAGCATGATTCAGTTATACTAGGAGACTTGCTACTACTTGGAAAGACTTTTCTTACTCGCTTTATTTTTCTCAGGTGAATATTTGCCGATTTTCCTGATTTATCTCTGGTACCGATTAGTTTATTTTTATTAATTTCAGACACGTTTACTTTATCATAACAAGGATCTGCTTTCCTGATTCTCGGTCGTTTAAAGTACAATTTGGGTTTATTTACGCTTGCCATTGTCTCTTTATAGGGGTTTATTTTTTTGAGTTTTGCTGTTTCCTTTTCTAGTTGTTTATTGTAAAGTTCATTGTAGAACGGCAGGAGTTCGATTTTTTTGGTTATAGTGCTCATAAATGGTAAGTGACAGATCGACTTCGTGGCTGTTTAAATTGTCGTATGGTCGGGAGAGTAAAGTAAATGGCGTAAATCCTGTTGCTGAATGTACAGATTGATTGTAAATCAGGATGGAATTTAGCATGTTGTCTTTAGGAGAATCGCCCTTATTTTGAAATTTGGAAATACGGATTTTTTCCAACAATGTTGAATATACACGTTCAATTGGTGAGTTGGAGCTGCTATTGTAGTTTGTCGTAAAATGAACATTTATTTTAAAAAGTTTACAAAATTCAGAAAATACCTTGTTTTTAAATTCGTTCCCTTCTTCGCAGATTATTTTTTTGGATAATCGTGGTGAGCGAAATACATTCTTAATTTGCTAATAACGGCAATTACAGTGGAAGCGTGAATATGATAGGCTTGAGTATAGCGCGAAAACAAATCAATGATGGTTAGGAACTTCTGATTGTCGAAACTAAAAACGTCTATCTGCAGAATATCAAATGGTCGTTTTGATAACAAAGGCCCAGAGAATGGAACCTTATATGGGTATCGTTCATAATTAGCTTCAAGACATAGTTCGCATTTATTTATTAATTCATTAAATTTCGACTTCATGTGTGGCCAATTGCGTCCTACTTAAGTGATTATATGTTTCCGTGATGCCGTTATGCGTTTTGGAATGATATTCCTCTATAAGTTTATTTTGATGACTCCTTTTTTCTACATCCTGCAAATATGATGTACATTGAATAATTTTTACAGAACTATCGAATATCAACTGGAACTTTGATTGCAAGTTTTGGTTCTCAAAATAAATTCCGTAAACATTCGTTGGGTCAAATTCTTTTAGCACTGTTGAGAATTTTTCCAATTCATGTCCGTTACGTATTTATATCGACAAAGTATCATTGCCAAATGGTTGCGTTTCACTAAGTAAGTATTTGTCACCTGACCTAACGATAATGCGACGTTTAAAGTGATTCACGGGTTTTTCTGAAATCGGCATTGTAAATATTGGGTTTTCAATTGATGTGTGAATTGTGTTATTTGAGTCATTAGCATAATTATCTTGAGAATCGGCACTAAGAGTTTCTTCGCAGTCGTCAATTGAAATTGTTTCAGCAGGATCCACGTTAGCAATCACTGAACAATTATCAGCTTCGTTAATGTTAATTTCAATTCGAGAAAGACAATCAGCAACAACATTTTCTTTTCCTTTCTTATACTTTATTTTAAAAGAGTATTGTATTGTTCTAGTTTTAGGCGCCATTTTAATAATCTTGAGGTCGAGTCTTTCAGAGAAAATAACCACGTTAACGGTTTATGATCGGTTTCAATTACAAATGTTTTACCGTAAATGAACGTTTGATTAAAGTGTGGATACGCTAGAATTGGACTGTTTGTGAGCAATTCCTTACATTGGTTGAACGCTTCTGTGTACCCAACGTTATTTACGGCAATTTTGTTGCCCTTATATATTATAAATTATATATATAAATTAAAAATTTGACGTAAGTGCACAAGATGCTCCTGAAGGGATTTTGAAAAAATGATAATATCGTATATGTATACGAAACAACTTTTATTTAAGTATTCCCTTGAGACATGATCCATGACACGTTGAAAAGTACTTGGTGCATTCTTCAAACCGTATGGCTCATAATGACCATTATTTACTGTAAACGCGGTTTTTTCAATTGAGTTTGGGTTTAATTCAATTTGGTGAAACCCTTGTGCAAGGTCTAGAGTAGTGAAGTAAGCATATTTACCTAAGCTGTCTAAAATATCATCAATACGCAGAAGCGAATATTTGTCTTCGATAGTTTTCTCGTTCAGTTTTCTAAAATCAATTACTAGACGCCACTTTTGTTTACAGCTTGCATCTATTTTCTTTGGAACAATCCAAACGGGTGAACTATAAGGTGAAATGGACGGCTATATTGTCAAGCAACTTTTGAATTTGATTTTGTATCTCCGATTTTAAATTGTAGGGGTATCGATATGGTTTACAATACACGGAGTTCTCATCTGTAGTCCTAATGTCATGTTTAACTGTACTAGAAAAACTTAAATCACAATTTTCATCATAAAACACATCATTGAATTGTTTGCATAGATTAACGATTTTATTCTTTTCTTCCGAGTTTAAATGTGCAGTTCGGATCAACGGTTCTATTTCTAATAGTGTGCAATGAGACATTTTGTCAAAACCGATCTGATATAACTGTAGGGGTTCGACATCAATAGGACGTTTGAATGTGACAGTACAGTTATCACCAGTTATCGAAATTTTACAGACACCAAAATAAAATTTTCAATCCAAATGACGGAATTACTATAAAGGGTAATTCATTCCTGTTGAACCGGTCGTTGTTGTGTTTGATAAAAGGGATTCAACGATGGTTTATTTACGTTTGAAGGATATCGATAAGTGCCGTTTTGAAACGCGGCCCTATAGTTATTATAATTATTTACAGGAGAACGGTGACTGTTATTTTGAAAATTTTGTCGACTATGATAACGTGGTGAATGAACACGTGGTTGGAATCTGTTACGGTTACAAGAATTTCGCATGAAATTTATGAATTCAGATAAACATTGTTCCATCCTTTCTATGTTTAAAAAAAAACATGTGACCGATAAGGATCAAGCAATCGTGCTATGAATGTTTGTAACGCGCGATGAACAAAATTATCAGTTTCAAAACGCCGAATGTTATCATCTACTTACTTTAACGCAATATGTTCAAGTAATACTTGCAACTTTTCTTTAACGCGTTCAAAGAAAACCTCATATGATTCACCTTGGTTCTGATAAC
>WSZQ02103474.1:0-10281 GCA_019419845.2 Weissflogia rhopalogaster
GAGGCCGGATTGGGCCGGGTGAAAGTTACTATTCCCTTACATCACTATGTGGTACAAAAAGGTTGTAGGATAAATTTTAAAAAACACTGTTTGGCCCGAGATCAAATTTTCATCTGCAATGTGGCCCGACTATCAAAATATTTGCCCACCACTGTTTTAGATATAATATTTCTAGGTTAATTTTTTATTACTTAAAAATGCACTATGGCATTTTAGTACATTGAATTTGCTGTTTTCATAGCTGTCGGAAATATACACGGAAAGACAGTGCAGCAGGAACAACACGTATTTTGAAGTTGGCCTTGGAGTCTAAAAGGATCGTAGATAATGTACAGTATGTTCCTCGAGCGAAAACCGCATATTACGCTAGAAAGAGAAAATGTGAAGCCCCCGACCGGGTTTGAACCGGCGACCTTTGGGATACCGGCCCAACGCGCTACCAACTGCGCCACGGAGACCTGTCTTTCCGTGTTGATTGATTTCTTTGATTAATTAATTAATGAATTCAATTGATTAATTTCTTTGTAAATTCATTAATTGATCTAAATGATTACATGTTCTTCTTTGATATGTCAATGTTAGTCTGCTAGTCTGGGGTCGTTCAAATAAATCTTTATGATAGTAGTTGTGTGAATGAGCTAAGAAAAAAAAATACTGCAAAGTACTTGCTCTCATATATGTAAATGTTCATGTAAAACTGCATATGTTGAAAACTTGACGTGATAGAACAACACATTTTCCAGATTCATTCACAGCTTGGAAAACTGAATTCAAAATGGTTAATATCATGTCAGATGTTTGATATTTTCAGTGTAATAGGAGGTGTTACATCTAAATTATTTTTTGTATTCGGAATCTATAAAGATATCAACAAATATTAGATGATAAAACTCAAAGATAGGAGGATTTAATATTTTCGGGTCATTTCGTTTCGACTAGGCTAAATAATCTATTAAAAACCATACCAAATATGTTAAAAACAATTACTGCAGGAGTATAGGCAACCAACTATACAAACATTAAATTTAAATAGGAAAAATGTAATGTTTAAATAGGAACAATGAAATTCCAATTATATTACTAACCTTATGAACAACCTGTTCGGTGTCATCAATATAATCAGTCTGACACATTCGCAGCACTTCCTCGGGAGGTTTGTAGTCCCGATAGCCTGTAGGCGATGGATGCCGCCTCTCCTCGCCACTCACCCCCAACGCATTTGCCGCCCCCGACTCGAAAACATCATCATCTATATCTTCCATCGCGCCTCGAAACACTTTCCGGTGGAACTTTCTCCGGCAAACTAGCTGCGAAAAACTTTCCGAACACTCGCACCTACTCGTCCTAGACACTTCCTCCCGCTATGCCATATGCTCACGCACATAACCTACTTCCGTGTTATCATCGTCCTTAAAATTCTCACTATCACCATTATCGGCCGTAGGTTAACAACACCTTATTGTTAGTCGAATATACATTCTACAACACGTGGCACAGTTTCTTGCACTATAATTGTAACATTGTTGCGTCACATTACAACCATTTTTTCCGGGATACGATGTGGGGGAATCGATGGTTGTGTGCGCGCATTCTTCAGGTGGCGGCCATGTTGGTTGTGCCGCCACTGCCCTCACCACCGCTCCCCAAATGCGTAGGTCAGGACGCAGAATCAATGCTGATTCTGAGCATTTTAAGGGTTAGCAACCCAATATTCAAGTTGTGACCTACTCATGGTGCGGTGATTAGATGTTTTATTTTTCTTCCTTCATCTAAAACGTAGATGAGATACACAGATTTAATAATAATGAATATTTATATGTTTTGAGAGGCTTGCTTCTTGTTCGACCAATCGCATGCAATCGGAACACGCGTGATTTTCAATTAGTATTCATATATGCGTGAAATAAAATCAACAAAAACAAGTTTAATATGTTTTGAGTTGGAGGAATATTTTTGAATAGTTTATAGAATTTTCTGTATTAGTTCAAAATTGTTTTATAATGGTGTTTTAGGTTAAACTAATATCGTTTTCATAACAGTAAATGTTTTTATTTAAAATGAATTCTAGACCTTTAGATTTAATTCGTTTGTTTCATTTTTTAATTTTGTTTTCATTTATTAATTTGAATTAAGAGGACCCTACGCGGATTGTACTACGTACCGCCAAACTGAGGAACTAAAACGTGAAATATTGTGTGATTTCATAAACAAATTTACGCCTAGAACTTGGGTAATTATTGAAAAATATGTTGTGTAAAAAACGTCTTTTCCAAAAAAAGTCTAGTTTTAGGTTTTTCATTTTTCATTTATATTTCCCGTATTGCTAGGATTATAAATCATACAACAATCGTTTTAACGTGAAAATATCTACCAACTCCTGGGATAGTTTTTCATGTGAATACTTAAGACTGATGTTATAACTCATGAAAGTTGAGTCTAATTACAGCGACGATTTCACGCATAAAACAATGACTTGAAATTACTTCTTCGAAATATTTCAACTTTATTTATATTTACCTTCATCCAATATATACAAATCATATACCATTCGATTCAGAATGAAATTTGACACTATCATCTGCAATAGTTTCATGATTACATGTTTAGAAATCATGTTATATATCATCGAAGTTGAGTTATTAATCTTAACATCTACGATCACAAAAATGACTTATCCTAAACATTCCACGTTTATTCCCATTTCCCTTATTTTCCCTTATTTTAAATCATGCACCAATGGATTCAGCGTGAAAATTACTTTAAGCACAAGGCTACAGTGTTTCATTTGATTACTTAGAACCTATAATAAAATTCTTGAAATTTGAGTAAAATCACGGCGACGATTTCATTTATAAAAAAATGACTTGAAATTACTTCTTCGAAATATTTCAACTTTATTTATATTTACCTTCATCTAATATATACAAATCATATACCATTTGATTCAGAATGAAATTGGACACTACCACCTGCAAAAGTTTCATGATTACATGTTTAGAAATCATGTTATATATCATTGAAGTTGAGTTATTAACCTTAACATTGCCGATCACTACAAATGACTTGTCCTAAATATTTAACGATTATTCCAATTTCCCTTATTTTTAGGAGTATAAATCCTGCACTAGTGGATTCAGCGTGAAAATTACTTTAAGCACAAGTTTATAGTTTTTCATTTGATTACCTAGGACCTATATTAGAACTCTTGAAAGTTGAGTAAAATCACGGCGTCGATTTCACTCATAAAAAAATGACTTGAAATTACTTCCTCTAAATATTTCATTTTTATTTATATTTACCTTTATCCAATAAATACAAATCATACACCATTCGATTCAGAATGAAATTTGACACTCTCACCTGTAATAATTTCATGATTGCATGTTTAGAAATCATGTTATATGTCATTGAAGTTGAGTTATTAACCTTAACATCGTTGATCACTAAAAATAAATTGTCTTAAACATTCTACGTTTATTCCCATTTTCCTTATCTCAAGAAGTATAAATCATGCACTAATTGATTTAGCATGAATATTACTTTAAGCACAAGGGTATGATTTCTTAGAACCTATGTTAGGGCTCTTGAAAGTTGCGTCTAATAACGTCAACATTTCGATGTCAGAAAAAATTACTTGGAATGAATTCTAATAAAAATCGCTCTTTTCTTTATATTTATCACACTTCTATGAATACAAATCATTTATTAATCGATTCAGAATTAAATTTTCCAGGAACAACCGCAATAATTTTTCCGATTATTTTTCTAGAGGAGTTGTTAAAGACTGTTAAAATTAAGTTCATTTATGAAGAATGTATCCAGAGATATTGAAACCACAAATTATTATTTTAAATATTTAAAAAAAAAACACTATTTTATTGCTAATTATATCTATATTTTGCAGATTTTCAGAATTATGCCGAATTCTTTCAGAAAAGTCTAAAAAAAAATGTACATTACCATTTGTTATGTTTCACAGAGATATAACAAAAAACGTGACAGTTTAAAAGCATTTCCATAGCTTAATTTAATCCTCTTGCAAATGAAATTAATGGAATTTTCCGATTTTTACTTTCCACTTTTCCATACGGCTGTTATCCACAATACTTTTTCAAAATACCCTACGTAAATCCCAATAAAATGGCGCAACATAAAATTAATGAATATAGTCTCTTACATCACATATTTCACATATTTCTGCAATAAATACGCAAAGAAATATGTTGTACATTAATTTTTAAACATTCATATTGTTAGAATGCAATTTTATTAGATATCGACTCGGAGTTCATCAGTTTAGAGCGTGCATAAATGTTTACGACAAAACTTTGTTGCTCCGTATGCTAATCACTCCGGATTACCTTGGCCATCGATAAGAAACTTTACCAATACATAGTTATGGATAGGTAAAGGCAGTTATAAAGTTCGAGTAAAGTTTAACGAAGAGAACCTGGGATTGAACGATTGTAAAAATAGAAACTATGTTTTTCTGCGCGCTAAGGAATTAATTCCTGTATGAAATGATTTGAATACCTGTCCAGCTCTTGGTAACACAACAAAAATCATAAATATTGTCATAAAACTGTCCAACAACGTGTTTCTCTGCGACGTCACACAACCGCCACCTCTTCGAATGTATAAAAAACGGTGCGCCACGAAATTCGGATTCAGTTTAATTCGCAACACGGTTGGATTACCACCAATTATTGGATTAATTCAACGCATTTCATCAGCTGCGTCAAAAATGGTAACTTATTTCATATTTATGTTAGTATTACTCGATTAATTATTTGTTATTTTCAGACTACATATACTGATAAGGGACCTAAGGTATGCTAATTTAGTTATATTTAATAATTTCAATGAGTAATTATAAGAATGTTAATTTAATCTGATTTTATTAAACTTTTAGCCTAAATATGGCAAATTTTTATGTTTTGATCATCTTACGTTCTACGTTGGAAATGCCAAACAGGTATACTTCGTTATAAAGTTGCAGAAGATGCAATTAATTATTAATTATTAATTTGAAAATGAATAATTGCATTTTAGGCAGCTTCTTATTATATTACAAGAATGGGTTTTGAACCTTTAGCCTACAAAGGTTTAGAAACAGGCTCTCGAAAGTATGCAGCTCATGCTGTTCGTCAAAATAAGGTAATGAACTGTAATTTTATTTAATTAATTTTGTAAAAAAATTAGTTTCAAAACTGTGAAAATTTTGAGAATTTCGTACTTAGGACCACATCTATGACACACCAACTCGAACTAAATTTTATGAAGCTACAGAACCTCACTAGTAGATGGGGCTAGGAGTACTGTTTAGTATATCATTTCAAAAATTTTAATTCTCATTGTTTTCTTGGAAAATTCTTTGAAAACTTGTTCCCACTTCAGGAAGTGAGTTAGTTATTCATTATTACTAAATCACTTAATTATTACTGAAGAATTACTGTCTTTTTTAAATATTACTAATTTAATCTGCGTATTTTATAAAATATTTATATTACTAATTTTATAAAAAAAAACCTAGATTGTTTTTGTCTTCGTTTCCTCCTACGAACCTAACGAAAATGAAGTCGGTCCTCATCTCCTACAACACGGTGATGGTGCCCGTGATGTCGCGTTCACTGTTGAAGATCTCGATAATATTATGAAGCACGCCAAGGCGAAGGGTGCCAAAGTTGTACGTGATATCTGGGAGGAGTCTGACGTGCATGGTAAGGTGCGCATGGCTACCATCTGTACCTATGGGGACACTCGACATACCTTCGTCGATCGTTCTCATTATAAGGGAGCCTTCCTGCCCGGTTACACCAAGTCCCCGGAGGATCGTCTCGCTAAACATCTACCGGCCTCCAAGCTTGATTTTATCGACCATGTTGTTGGTAACCAACCTGACTTACAAATGGAGAGTACTGCGAAATGGTACGAGGATATTCTGCAGTTCCACCGTTTTTGGTCGGTAGATGATAGCCAGGTACACACCGAGTTTTCGGCACTGCGTTCTATTGTTATGACTAATTATGAGGAGACCGTGAAGATGCCCATTAATGAACCGGCTAACGGGAAGAAGAAGAGTCAAATTCAGGAATATGTTGAATATTATGGTGGTGCAGGTGTGCAACATATTGCTCTGAATACCCAGGATATTATTACGGCGGTTCAGAATTTGCAGGCTAGGGGAATGGACTTTCTTCAGGTGCCTGATAGTTATTATGACCTGATTCGGGAACAGTTGAAGCATAGCCCTGTGAAAATCGCAGAGGATTTGGACATTCTTCAGAAGTTGAAGATCCTGATTGATTACGATGAGAATGGTTATCTTTTACAGATCTTTACGAAAAATATGCAGGATAGGCCCACAGTGTTTTTAGAAGTTATTCAACGCAGGAATCATAATGTAAGTTTTTCTCTATTCTTGGAAGTTGTCACGGTCGCCAAATTTTATGTTAACTGGGGATAATAGTACTAGCGACCGTGACAGGACTGGTTCGAAGACAGTTACTTTTTAAGCTGTATTAGTCAAATCATCGAAATTGGACTGCGAACATTTTGTTAAGAGATGCTGTGGGCCTTCGTGGTGTAGTTGGTAACACACCGTACATGACTTGCGGGGATTGCAGGTTCATGACCTGTCCGAGGCATTCATCATTTTCTCTTTCTAATTATTGCAATTTGTGATTAACATCCTAAAAATTGCCTATCGATGATGATTTATTCATATTGATATGTGAAAGGCAGCTTCGCTGCAGTCATGCATCATAACAATATGATGGTAGTAGTGCGTTCGAAAATGTAAACATCTCTGAATAGTTACTTTGAAGGTTCTTTGTTTTTCTAAGGTTCTCATGGTTCTTTGTTTTCGGGATCCTTAGAATTAATTAATAGATGATTCTTTGGATTAATAAAAATGGCTTTTTTAATTACATGTTTTTTCAGGGATTTGGTGCTGGTAACTTCAAAGCCTTGTTCACAGCCATTGAAATAGACCAAGCCCAGAGAGGTAATCTTTGAATAACTCAAAAGTCTTATAACCAAGTATCAAATAGAATATATGTAAAACTATAAATACAATGTTAAAATATTACAAAATAAAAAATACACTATATCTAAATCACAAAACTTAAAATTAAACTAACTACTCCACTCTACACAATCTCCACCCGCCTCCTTTCACTCCTCCTCCTTCGAACCCATAGAATATTCTCCCCAGCGAAGTAGTCCTCAATCTGCGAAAGTGTCTGGCCTTTAGTTTCCGGCAGTACGAGATACAAGAAAATGCTTGCAACCAAAGAAGTGACCCCAAACACCCAAAAGACTCCCTCCATACCGATGGTCCTTCGTACCAGAGGAAAACACTTTGCCACTCCAAATAGAAACATATTGAATAAAGTGAAGGTCATCCCTCCAGCTAATCCTCGTACACGAACTGGATACAGCTCACCAGTCATAACTCCTGGCAGGATCATGAATCCAATGGTATTGAAGGCTACATAGATCAAAATGCCCACTGAAATAACCTGTGCGTTGTGAGTAGGGAGTGGATTCGCTAAAAATACGGCGATAGCCATGGCGGCGATGCTGGTACCAAGACCGGAGGTAATGGCCAGGGTGCGTCTACCAATGAGTCCCAAGAGAACAGCCGCTACTACGGTGAAGCCGAATCTGACACCGGCAGTAAGGACAGCTGCCATGAAGGTACCGACATCTTGAGCTCCCATGTGGGTGAGAATATCGACGGCGTAGAAGACAATCAGGTAGGTTCCGGAGAGTACTTGCAGGACGTTGAAGATGTTCATGATCAGGATTGGTTTGAGAGCAGCGGGTTGTAGCATTAGTTTCCATGGGGATGTCGAGGAGGTTGTAGAGTCTGTTGATTCGACACGGGAGACTAATTCTTGAAGTTCTTGTTTGGCCTGTGAAGGAATTAAAATTGTTAATTTTGTTTTCAAATAAAAAATCAAGTTGATTATCAAGAAGAAAAAGAGGTTATTACAAGGAAAGAAAGTAAGCCACCCATAATACATTTCACGTCTTTATGTTCTATTAAGTTCCTTAAGTATACTTAAGTAACTTTGTATATCTTACAATTACTTTATTGTACCTAACAAAAATAATAAATCACCCTTCATTCTTATTATGTATTGAGTTAAGGGCACTTTTAATGTTAATTGGGACAGAACAATAGATCAATTTGAGGCTTGCTCCTTCACTGGACCATTATAACCTATAACCTAACAAGAAGAGCGCGTGCGAGAGAGAGAGAGAGAGTTTCCTGTGGAATGATTCAGTTAGGTTCCATAAATATAACCACAGGTGTATTTTAAGTTGCATAATCCTCACCAATATTAACTCCCAACAAAGTATTAATAAAATAAATTACTTCCTAATTTCTTAGAACAATAAACAATGAATGTTTCAATTTCATTTTCAATAACAAGTAAGTGCGCTTCAGAAAAAATAATTATTGAATGAAGAAGCCTAGAACTGACTGACATGTGTCAGTGTTGACGTGTGCATGCATGTACATATGATCTCAAGAGAAGTTTGGTATTTGTGGAATAAGGATACATTGCCGACTAGGAGCACATGAGGACGAGAAGGTATATAGGAAAAACCAGAGAGAGGAAGTAAAGAAACCTCAAGACATACCAAGTGTCGCAAGAACCAAACAAATTCTGCTTCTATTCGAACACTATATATATGTCCTTTCAAAAAAACGCCAGAAAAACAAAATTAACTCATAAATAGGCGACAAATAATTACAGTTCAAGCATTTTCATTTTTAACCAAATTTATAGAATTTAATTTTTAAATTACAATAGCCAGTATAATGACCGAAGCATGCCAGTATTAGAAAAGCATTAGACGCGTATATTATGCACACACATGCTGCTACTTTCTCGCTCTGCCTCCTCCCACCTCATTCATCTACCGCATGAGCACATGCATGTATGTGAAAAGAGTATGTCATACATTAAGTCATTTATCTATAATACATGATATGCGAGTCAGTCTGGTAACGCATACACACTTGTTTCGTACATTCGTTCTGTTATAAATAATAATTCTCTCCACATGTGAGGTGGCACGTATGCATATATATATATATATGTACTATTCTAACACGTATGTACCAGGAGCCCAGAAAGTGACAGCAGGAGGCGGTCGCGTCTGTCCGTCGCTCGCACATTCCGCCCATACGCACATGCACTCACGCACACATACACACACACACACACATACGCAGTGTCATATATAGGGACATACACGTGCGTGTAGATAACAGGCATCAGGGTAGGCAATCGATAAGTTTCGCCGCGTATGTGTACTGGAAACAGTTAGAGGGAGGTAAAGAGTGTGTTAGAGAGAGGTAGGAGAGAGAAAGATGTAGTGTAAGTGGGGCGGAGTCGTCGCGACACAAACGGCACTAACAGGAGCGACATAAAATCGTACACACACACACCAAGCATGAAGGGCATAATTAATGATCGACTACCAATTTCAGTCATGGCAGATGAAATAGCGTGAAATAGCGTGGAGAAATTAAAATTCATTCATTAGAATTCTTTTGGAATTTACAAGTTTTATTTTTATTTCGTACTTTTTAAAATACTTTTTTTAAATATTTCATTTTATAATTTTATTTTAATTTACATAATGTAATGGATTTTCTTCAGTGGAAGTTTTAAAGAGTGTATAAGTTAATAGTAAATTCACTTAAAGCATGGATAAGCAATCTAATGCCCACCGAATATATTGTCGCACTTTCAAGGAGAGTGTTCCAATTGTCCAACACCAAATTGAATAAAATGAATTTTTGTATATATCCATTTATTCGCCTATGCAAAGTGCAATTACATTTGCAAAGCTGATACCTGTGAGATATGAATATATGAGTTGAATATGTAATTTGTGTGGTACATATAATATTTTGGACGAACGCATCGCGAACGTGTTTTTGCCTGACTTGTTTATATATTATTTATTGCTGTGCGCGGGGAATAATATAAATAAAGGTATAAATAATTTGTATAAAATAATATCAGGAGAACAGGACGAGCGCATGGTTTCGTGGGTGGGTGGATATTGTGAATCATACGCATGCAGCATCGTGCACAATGCTCGAGTGCGTATGAGCGAAGCATTGCCCAAAAATTACAATGGGTAATTGTGAATATTTTGATATGAGTAAATGTCGAGTTTGATAATATTCATTAAAATAACTTTTAACGTAATGCATTGGTAGTTATTCGATATGATTGTAATATTAAAATG
>WSZQ02103496.1:0-10252 GCA_019419845.2 Weissflogia rhopalogaster
AACAGAAGAAATACTCAAAAAATCACAAGTTCTAAAAAATGTCTCAAAACCCAGATGAGGAATGAAAATACCAGCGCGACAAAGATAACTTACAAAGCTTAATAGTAAATGTCATAAATGTCAGGTCAATGAAATATCGTCATTTCTATATTCATACATGTCTGAAAATGTAACCTAGAAAATGTAACATAGAAAATATACGTGCTGACAAATGTGCCAGGGAAAATATAAGCAAAAATTGAACATTTTTCGTCCCTCAACTTGAATCAACTGTTTTGCAATATTTTCCTTGTTCAAATCGCTCTCTCCCTCTCTGTCTCTCTCTCTTTGTTAGTTTGCCGAAATATTTTCAGCACCAATCGCAAAATTCAATATTTGCTTATTGCGAATGCTGCACATGACGGTCGGTCATGTGGGGTTTGGAAATGCGACGTGTAAACAAGTTTTGTCCTCTCGTTAAATCGGCAAATAGAGGCGCCATCTGTTGGCAGAGGGGTTTCGCTGGTAAACTAGTAATTATGGTTGTAATCCCAATGGAATTCGTTGTGCGAAACAACGCCGTTTGGTTAATATGATTATACTCGGAATGCATGTCAGGCTTAATCACATTCCGTGGGCGTATGTTGTCGACGTAACGAGTGATTGTTATCTATGTGGATGCAAAGCGTGGACATTCGGAGATATCCATAGATGGGTTTAAATCACAGGGTGGCAGCTATCACAATACGGCCGATGCGCTTTCAACGCCGATGTTAACTCACTGCGAATAGCCAAGAGATTGAATGACAACTAGTGACATCTAGTTGGTGTCATGAGCTGATGGGTGACAAGATGTCATTATTGAGGATTATTAACTAGGTATACCTATTGCGGGATGAGATGTTGAAAGGTATTGGCTTGTTTCCTCTTTAGAAGGTTAAAGAAATCGTGGTTTGATTAATAGTCATAATAAATGAACTATTAAAGTGTATTCCTTTAAAATTTGAAGTCGATAGCAGCAGTACTTACAAAGATATGGCTCATAAAACTGAAAATTATTTGGTATGATTTCTAATTTATACATGTCTCGCAAAATTGTTTTTTTCCCTTTGCGTACACGATTGCGAAATTTCTACTGTACCAATTTGGCTGAATGATGGTTCATATTATAAAAAATTAAATTCTGTAGAATATGACGTTAATTGTTCTTTGATGAAATATATACTTCATATCTTTCTCTTAGTTTTAATACGTATTATTATGCGAAAAATGCATCTTAACTTTAAAACTACCTAAAAAATACTCGACAATATACGCAAGTAAATTTGATAAACTTTCTTAATATAAGTTGGTTCTTCGCCCCCGATCAAAATTAATCTCGCTGGGAGGAGGTACAAAGAGGAGCAAATTTGAAAAATGAGAAGTTCGATGTTAACTTATATCAATTTGCGTACACTCTAGCGTTCGTAATTTTCATTGAAAAATAAATTCTGAAAAGTTTTTAGAAAGTTTATAAAATTGTTTTGAATGTGACGACGAGTATTTTCAAGAAAAACTACAAATTTCCATGTTTTTTGAGATTATGAAGAGCTCTAACTTCATATCTTCTGAAGCTATCGACTTTCAGAAGATATTCTTGAAGAGTTTATCTATTGATTAAGATTATTTCCAAAAACATCGATTTCTTATATTGAACACCATTGATATTTTTCTACTACATTTTTCATTTTTAAATGCTATAAAATTAAACTATATGCACATATAAAAATTGTATCTTTAAGATCAACACCGATCAACGTCCGAAAAGTTTGACATCTATTCCATGTTCGCCAATATTGACTTTTTTCGACTTTTTCTCATGCACTTCGTTTGAGTATTTGCGAAAACTATATCGAAATAACGTGCAAAAAACGAAGCAACTCGTCGTAAAGTAACTCGTCTCTCGCGCAGGTCGCAATCGATGAATAATTCATCGAGTTTGCCGCCTCGTAGCCGCTTTTTATCGTGCCCTCATATTTCTCCGTTTCGGTAGTTTCGATAGCGAATGGCATATCGAATGGCGTGTGAGTTGGGAGGAACTGGGTACGAAATAATGATGCGCCTCATCCGTTCGTCCTTAGCCGCCGCAGTGTCCGCCGCAGTGATAAGAGTGAGAGCATAAACGCTGGCTCTCACTCGTTATCACTCGGTCGACGCTCACGGCAAACGCCAAACATTCCTGAATGTTTTCGTGACCGGCATGGAGGCAGAACGATGAACGGCAGGCTGGTAGTTGGACCGGAAGCGTTATTCTACGACGTGCGCACGGGAACGCGACGGAAAATCCATTGTTATTTAAATATTCACGCATAGAGATCATGCACGTGAGTCACGTGAATCCCGTGAGTCGGTGGGGTTTGTTGGGAAAGGGATGTAAAGACGGAGCAGAACAACTCCCTCTGAGATTGAATGCTCAGTGGGGATGAAGAGTCACTTAAAAATGTATTATGCGACTTAAACGGTTCCGTTATTCCGTCCGACGTGTTAGAATGAGGGTAATTTTAAAGGAAATTAAGTTTTGAAGGTTATGTGGGTGTCCTATATATATCAACGCCATATATTTTGTGTTGCCTATATACCAAACTTATATATTTCCATCAAAATGAACTATTATTTATCCATTTATTCATAGATATTATTAGCATAAACTATATATGTATAATATTTAAATGTTGATGTTCAAAATATTTTTAGTATTTTCCTGTTATTTAAATAATGAAACATTAAGTTTGCGTAGAATGTTATATGGGTTACACAGATTTATATCTGCCTTTAACCTCATAATCTCTAACTCTAATACCCTTAAAAATAAAACATATCATAAGCAAACGTAGCTTTGGAGAGGACTGAAATTATTAAAATTACAAAATTCGACATTTGTATTTGATTTAATAATTTTTATGGATTATAAAAACGCCTCATATTTGATATTCATAGGGCTTTGATTATTTTTTCCTACTATTTGCATATCAAGAATATAGTGACATATTCGTTCATTTTATGTTTTTCTTTCCGAAAACGGAAGTGGGAAAGGAGAAATCATGATTCGCAGGCATGCAAACAGGAAGAAACGCAAGTTTGCCGGAAAATTAGCGTTTCGCGTGTGGGGAGAATATAAAAGATTCATTAATTTATATTTCGTTCACTTTTATCTTTGTTATTTGCTTTCATTCGTCATCGTTAGTCGGCATGAAGGTTGGAATATGTGTTTCGTTAATACCTACATTTTTCTTTTTGTTTCAGAAGAAATGAAAGAAACGAAGAAAACCCGGAAAAAATTTGCTGTAATAACAGGTATTTACCTTATTAAGTGAAACCTGCCATATACGGAATCCTGAAATTACGGTGTATTCGAAATATACGAAAAATGGAATTTCGCGTTTTATTATTCGATTTTATTCCAAGTACTCATAAAACATGTTTTTGGAGATCTGTCCACAACGGAAAAATGGATTATTCCTGTGACTTTCCGTACATGGCAGGTTTTTCCATTGCGCCAGTATTTTCGAACGTTTATGATTCTTTTCCAAAGTGTAACAATTTGCTTTTTATTCATGAAATTGATGATATTTTATGAGATTTTTATTTAACAATTTAAACTTTTTATTTATTCTGAAAAATGGGAATTTTAACCAAATGGAATACAATTGAAATCCGCAGATTTGCTAAAAGCGCGCCACTATTTGCTCTTTGCATATAACACTCCGAAACAATTACGCATTGGATTCAATTCGAATCGAATGGTTCATTGCACAGCGTACTCTGATTCAATTGCAGCAATTTGCCCTGGAATTATGATACCTGCTCAAAGGGAGCAGGTAATATCCCCGAAAGTAACTTAAGTCATAAATCCCATAATCACACGTCATAAACAAACATTTCGGAGTTTAACGTGTGCAGTAAAGGGGACTGAAAGTTTCCAGAAACTGACCACGGTATTAAATGAGAAAGACTGTCCGTTGCTCTCACTTTTACAACCAGCCGGCATTGGACAGTTCGTTCCTTCATCCGAGCTGAGCTTGTCACGTTAGCGCCTCAGTTATGAATGTTTCGCTTTTCAAGTGTCTCTACAACCTACTCCTTTGACTTGTGCTGCATCTGGTGATCGTACAAGTTGTCGTCATTCCGTGTAGAATTTACGCCTTTGCGCCATCATCAAGATACTCCTGGGAAGTACCAGTCCAGGAGATTGTGACTGACCGCTTCTTTACGGCGGCATACGCACACGAATTAATATCATCGTTGCAGAGGCAAAATAATGGAAATTGTCTTTTAAAAAGCTTCGTTATGATGTTTACAGTGATAAAAATTGATTTTATGGCAAATCCGGTTTCTTAAACTAATATTTCTTGAAAAAAAAATAAGTTCTATAAGCAATAAATTGTTATAAGGTAAGTCCATAAATGCCAAATAATTCCCACTCTATGTATCTTTCATTTCTGTAATCGTAATTTGCGATTCAACACCATTTAATATTTCTGCACCATACGTATTTTATGTAGATATATGTTTTTATGTCTATATACCGGCTCTAAAAACCCTTCCTTATCTGCGTATTTTACAACTTTACTTTGGGATTTGCGCTGCTATTAAATTTATTAGCCAGGAAAATGCGATCTCGTAAAATGACAATATGGTAACAGGTCGAAATGGGCAGTAATAAAATAGGAATTGAATAACAATTCGTGGTTGACGGCTTTCTGCCAGTTTGCCCCCCCACGTTTTACTTTTGCGTATATTACATATTTGCTGAAAGCTCTAACGAATGACGTTTGACGGGGCAGATGGTCGAAAGGCATAAGTCATGCAAGTTTTAACACGAATGTTCAATTACACGGCTACAGTTTTACTACCTATTTCAGTAGGCCTGACTTGTACGGATGGTACTATATGCCAATTAGCGTTCATAAAGTACTTATTCATGGCGCTAAAATAATAAATAATTTTAAAATACCAATTGGGACATTATCAGAAGAAGCGCAGGAAGCCAGAAATAAAGATGTACGCAGTTACAGACTAAACTTTACCCGCAAACGTTCAGCACACCTGATAAACAATGACCTATTCAAAAGGTTGATATTAACATCAGACCCATTTTTAAGAAGCGGCAATGTCGTGCCAAAATCAAAAAAAAAACAAATACCGGATGATATGAAGTCATTAATAATACTTCCCAATGAATTCCTTGATGCAAAAACTGGATCAGAAAGTGAAAGTGGTGACGACGACAGTTTGGTAAATATTAACAGTGACAGTGATGCTTATAATTAATTAGTTATACATTATTCTATTTTGTAAATAGTTAAATAATAGTTTGTAAATATAGGATAGGTTGTCGATCTAGTTCAGGCCTCCACGTGGCGATCGATGGGCAAAATTTTCTTCAAATTTAGATCAAATGGCTAATTGAGCTAAAACTAACAAAATATGGAAATAGTTTTAATATCACAACAAAACTGAAACATATGAAAAAGTGTAAGCTTGCAATTACTAACCAGCCCGTTGTAGCATGGCGGTAGTATGACGCAATGAACCAATGCGACACGTCAAAAATCTCGACGCAATTCTCGACAAAACCCTTAAAAAATGACTTTTCGCCAAACTGTTCACAATAAATTTGATACTACAAGAAAGTGTATGTCACATAGATTATGCCAATATATTTTTTATATCGACTTGATTGCGCATCATCTCTTCAGATAGGGTTAAAGTAAAAGTGACGTAACTAAAATTCAGAAAAAGATAAAGAAATGTAAAGTATAGGCATTCATTCATAATGAAATTGTCTATCTACTAATATATGAATGATAATTTCAACTCTAAATTAACAACATAAAAAATACAATCAAAGATCGCGAAAATAGCGATTTTGAGCAACCGCGTCAGGCAGCCAGAACGTTTCGGCGGCACGAGCACAGCTCTCAGCTACTGTGGCACCGTGCAGCTCAATGAAGCTGAGTTCTATGCTGGGTAGTAGCGAAAGAGAGCACGATGGACAGTCTCTTTCATTTAATAGCGTGGTCAGTTTCTGGAAACATTCAGATCTCTATTTATTTCGTTACGACGTTTGGTTATGGGATTTACAACTTAAGTCACTTTCAGGGTTATTACCTGCTCCGGCAATAAAGTATGAATTCTATTTTGACGATTTATACCTGAAGCTAATAGCTCATCGAACTGTATTAATTCAATCTGCGGTTCACAACATATACAAAGCCACACCAAAGAACAGGTTAGGTTAGATTATGTTAGGTTAGGTTTGGTTACTTAGATTAGGTTAGGTTAGGTTGTGTTAGGTTAGGATAGGTTAGGTTAGGTTCGGGTAGGTTAAGTTTGGTTAGGTTAGGTTAGGTTATGTTAAGTTTGGTTAGGTTAGGTTAGGCTAAGTTAAGTTAGGTTATGTTAGGTTAAGATTGATTAGGTTAGGTTAGGATAGGATATGGTAGGTTAGGCTAGGTTAGGTTAGTCGACTCGCCGACGCGGAGGCGTGCACACGTATCTCGTCGCGTTCCGCCGTTTTTCCACCGCGAAATCGCGTTTGCTTCTGTAATTCAAGTGAAATTTTTGCGCGAATAGGTTCATTTAGTGACGTTAACGGATGCAAACCCCTTTGTTCGCGTAGATGGCCGCGCATCTGTAAATTTAGCGTATGTTGGACAAAGTTTGCAATCGTCGCCTACCTTGGTCGCACATATCATTTCATAGGATGCGCAGAGTCGTCCGTGCTGGTGGAAATGGTGGTGCATGTAGGTATGATGTGGTTGCCGCCATCTATTAGGTGGTGTCGTAACTATATGCAAACATACACACGTGCAAACATACTTCTTCACACTCTCAACTTCAAACACAACTTATATACCGATATGTATGAACTGTGTTGAGTCGCAGTGTAGACAACCCACAAAACACAAACCCTTAAGTCTGGTTGCCTACCGTCATAGTTTAAATGATTTGTTTGCGCAAGTCGTTCGCGCATCTCCTTCCACTTGAATATGTCTTTAAAGAGTTATTGAGTTTAGTTGTTTTTAAGTTACAGTAAGAGTTCTGTTCATCAAGTATCCAGTATGAGTCCTGTTCAAAAAGTTATTCAGAAGAGTTCATTAAGTATAGATTTCAGCTCATGAAGTTTATAAGAAGTATTATAAGAGTTTGAAGTTTGAATTAAAGTCTGACACAAATATCAGAAAGAATAAAAGTTTTTTTGGAAAATAAATTAAACCGCCAAAAGGTAAACTTTTTGGACACCATACGCCTTTTGGAACTTGAGGTTCTTGTATCAAGGTCACCCTGAGAACCAGGCGCGTATAACTTGCATCAAACTCTCGACTTCAAACCCAACATCCAACTTCACACATCGCTATACTGGCACCTGCAATTCACTGCGAGATCACACCACGTTATGATCCACAACGCAACCACCATCACCACCATCACCTGCGAAACCATCACCACCTCTGCTGCCAATTGATGTTAAGCGCATGTCCAACTCTAAAGTGTGCGCAAGAGAGGACTTATGACTTTGTATAAAAGGATTATAATTTTAAGAAATCGTTCTATTCTGTATTATTCGCTATTCTGTTGAATACTATTCTATACTGTTCTATTTGCTATTCTATTCATTTGAAAGTATTAAAAGTACTCAACCTGAAAATTGGTATCTTGTTTTCAACGTGGAAGTTTGTAACACTTCGGCAAGTAAAAATTCATAAAATTACTTCCAAGTCCTTTATCGACTCCACCAAGAAACATATCTATATAAATATAATTATATAGACATAAACATATATGTAAATAATAACAATACATAAACATACAAAATAAGTATAAAAACATATCCCGTAGAGGTCGATAGACATTAATATATGTTATATTATTATTATTATTATTATTCCAGGGGATAAAGCACATCAAATGGAAAAGTATCATAAAATTCATTAATAATGTTTAAAGTAATGCTATTCACCGCTTCCAAAATAAACGACTTAATTTCATCGTAAAGTGATTCAATATTCTCATTGATCATCAAATTGATATTTTCATTCAATTCCGTGTTATTCCCAAATAAATTATTGAAATGTATCTTCATTTTTGCAAACACAAGGTCCTGAATTATGCTCGTGAATTTCAAATGATCTCTGCCTTTCTTCGTAAAATGTGTAGAATTCCAAATACCTTTTATTAGCATGTCATTGTATTCCCCATGAAAATCTCCAATGGTGTCAATTGCTAATAACAGAAAACTACCCTTTGCTCTAAATTGCGCCTTTAACACTGTTTCGGGAATAGCCATTTCGAAATAAAGCTGAACACCATTGTCAGTCAAATAAACGTTGCAAATATTGGTAATTGTTGCACCAATACCATATATTTGAACATCAAATAAATCGGCCATCATGTTAATACTCTTTGTTTGGCCGAAATCTAATTTCATGTTGTCCACCTTGACTGGATCGATTGGTAATACATTCATTTCCGGTACGCCGTCCTTCAGGAGGGGTAAAATTGTCCTAAAGTTGTCGCAGAAGCATGTTTGTAGGTCTGGGTCATTTCTTTTGCATATATTTATTTCGTCAACTGTAAAAATGTTTGGATTAATTTTATTTTTAATTAATAATATTCAATTAATTCTTAATAAATTAAACTGGGAAATGTTGGAAAGATGGAAATTCGGAAATACATCCTCTTTATAAATGAATAGAAAGGTCTTGAATACAAGGGGAACGTCGAAGAAGTTAAGAACTTCATCAACAACACGTTAGAAATAAACATGGAACTTTCTAAGATTTCTAAGATTAACACAATTAAATGAATCTTTCGCAACAAAAATACAAAAGAAGCGAGATATTGCCAAAGAAGTAAAAATCAAAGGAAACAAAATACAGATTGGACACAAAAGAATATGGATAAATCATTATAAATGATCAAACTATATGAAAAGAACTAAGATCGATGAATAAAGCAGGAATATGGATGAAGGACAAGGCAATGAATAAGGAAACTGATGTAAACAAAACGGAAAAGGACATGAAAATTGGCTACGTGGAATAAAGGATTAGAGATTGCAGTGATAAAGATAGAAAAATGTGGAAAAAAACTTTATACCAGATTGCTAACAACCTTAAATCAAGAAGAAAATAGGAATGTAGAAAACGAAGAGTCGACATTGAAACTAATCGTTTTAATAGAGTTGTGGCGTTTTCCGCCACATTTTGGCATGCTTTAGATTTAGCATGATTTACATTTCTTCAACTACTTTTCTATACCTCTATTCCCACATCTGTTTCTCCAAAAGTCTCACTAACCAAATGTTCGTCCTAAGCCAACCCTAACTAACCATTGCATGTTCTCCTTTGACTCGCCAATATTTCCTACTTGAACCGACCTTTTTCTACACCCGAGGCTGCATTGTATTTTCTTTTCCTAGCCTCGGGACTTAGTCTGCTGCTTTTGTACCGTCAACATCTCTTCGACTACCTCGCGATTTGTACTGTATTCCTTGTTGTGTTTGTAAACGTTTCGTATATGTTTTGTAATAAACAGTGTATATATCATAATCAAGCTATCACTCATAATCACCCTCTCTTCCACAAATTGGTGACCCTGCGACGTGATTCAATACGTAATTATTTGTGTGGAACATAGGTGCCGCGACCAAGAAACGTCTCACACATCAACGATGGATTTTCTCCCATTAATGAGCTGCTTAAGACTAGGATTGAATTTCAACACCATTCCATGCACGCTGGGAAATATAGAGCAGTGGCTCGCAGAGGTTGAAAAAATGTTTAAGAGGGAGGAAATTACAGACGATACCACTAAGGTAACCTGGATCGTGGCTCGTCTGGACCAAGATACACTTGAGATGGGTTTCCCAAGAATCTATGTATTACCACCTAACAATCAATACAACGAACTCAAGAAGGTGTTACTGGGTTTAAAGCGTGACAACATTGAATGGCTATCACGGAGAAGAGTAGTTAATCAATCTTGCACCGTCATCGATAACCAACACCAGCCAGAAGCTCAACTAATTACCAAGTGCGAACCGCTCCATGTTGCGCCCAAACACGAAGTAAGGGCACCTCATCGACAACAAAACGTACATCTATATATAAAAACTATCAACAGGTTCCCGGAAACACTATTCCATCAATCCTACTTAAGTCCTAACTAACCAATCACCATGCACCGCGATCAGCCCCGCTAACAATCTAACAACCTCCAAAGTTCAACC
>WSZQ02103507.1:0-10246 GCA_019419845.2 Weissflogia rhopalogaster
TTTCTTGGTCTACGACCGGGTTTAGTCTAACAAAAAATGGCGTGTCGATGGATTGTTTTGCTTAAATTCCTAAAAATATAAAAATATCTACTTCATATATTTGTACTTTGATTGTTGAAACATATTACAAATAGAATAGATAATTATTAACATATTCACGTTATTTTTGCACTAATAAACAAGGCCACGCACGAAGTAATTTTATTTTTCTATATTACAACATATTTAAACAACGCAACCAATTCGTACACAAAATGTAGCATTCAAAGGACAATATTATAAAAGCAGACAATTTGGCAGTTGTATTATCACTCAATGTATGATATTGAAATACACTAAAATTATTCAAATTTAATAATACACAAATTCCATTTCATATACCGGAGGAAAAACATCAATTTTTAAATTATATATCGTTTTTTAATAAATTGTCAAATGCCAAGATTTTTGAGTTATATATAGTACCTAGGACAAAATCATGTATTTTTGAATCACGTAAATGAGGTTTCTCTCTTCTCACTATAGTGTTATAAATCCGAGAAAAAGTTACAAATTGCAAGTAATTAACAATATCACAATTTGTACATAATCATGTACAATATCATAAAATCAGTGAATTTAAACTGTTTTCAAGATAAGCATGAAACATAAATCGATCAGAGAAAGTTATTGAAGAATGGAACGTGTGAAATTCGTCTTACTTTGATAGGCAATTAATCTAAATACGAAGACAATCTATCAATTTAAATGCTAAAAATAGTTTAAATGGAAAAATTTGCAGATCAAGCCTCCACCAAGATGACAGTAACGCTGCATCATGATGTGGCCAAATCGGAAGTCGAAGACGTAGACTTGGAGGATGGTGCAGGCCATTGCATACAAAACGATACATGCTGTCCGTCGAAGAAGAGTGCTAAGGTGAGTGGTGACTTTCTCTCTAAAGTTTCCATTGTGCATCGTATGAAACGAAATTTCCAATTGGGCATTTAAACTTTTCCATTGGAAATCACATTCTTAATTGTGACATTTAACATTTCCAAACGACAATACTGAAATAAAACTAAAAGTTATTAAATTTTACGATATTCTTAGTTCTTCTACAATTATCAAATTTACCGATTCATTTCAAATTAAATCACTTATAAGCTTACAAATTACGTCAAATAAATTCGAAGTTTTCGGATACTTGTAAATGGTGTTACTTCATTATATTTACACTCCTGATAGAAGAAGTGTTGTTTAATAAAATTCAGTTAAATTCAAGTTACTATCACAAATACGTTTCAAGATAATCTACTATCTAAAAATTTGAAAAGTCGCTGCGTCTGCCGTATTCCGTCGAACAAATTTGAGAATCTTGGACATTTCTATATTCTATTACATTTTCATATTCATACCCTTGATAGAAGATGAGTTGCTTAATATAATACCGTCTAATGCCATTTGTGTAATGTAAAATTTTAATCATTTCCAGAGTCTCCCATATACCGCCGTGTAATTTCTATCGAACAAAATTTAGAATCCTGGATATTGTTTAACCCTTTAAATTTTCATATTTATAGCCTTGGTAGAAGAAGAGTTGCTTAATACAATGCCGTCACCAAAACGAACTAAAATAAATCTCTTAAAACTATTAATCAATGGATTATTCGTTTTAATAAATAATTAATGAATGATTGGAACTATTTATAATCACCTTAAATCCGTTTTGTCTTTATGGAAAAAAATATATACTTATTTGACATAAACAGAATGCACCTTGAAGATGTTGGCATATTGAAACTATGTTATTAACTCGTGGAAAGCGACTTTCTTCTTTAGCTCTTGGAAGACAGGCTGAAGCCTCTCTTTCCATTTACAACATCTAAAACCAAGATTGCATGACTGTTGCTCTATGGTGTGTAGCACGTTTCGTTGTGGTCCCTTTTCACATTGCATTCTCATGTCAATGTTCCCGTTAGAATTTCACCAACAAAAATGTAATATAATATGTTATAAGAAACTGATATCTCTATTTTTATATGCTTTTCTAATATAAAACTAAACTTATTTATTTACTACTCTCAGCAGGCAGATTACAGAGTTTCTTCTAAGTGAAACTATCGACTTTTTTACTGGTATTAAATGTATTTCATTATTTGAAAGACGAAAGAGCAATAATTAAGTTTCATGTTCTTTGCATATCGAATTTTCTAATGAGTAACAGGTAATTGCTGTAGTATATTTACACGCAATGAAAGTTTATACATTCACTTGTAATAAATATTGAAGAAATAATCTTTTATATTTATATATGTGGATATTGTTTGTTTATTTATTTTTTATACAACTATGTTAATTTTTGCACTTTTAAAACTTTTTAAGGGGTCTTCAAAATCGTCTTCTGTTTAGTTTAATGTTAAAAGTATAAATGTGAACAATCGAATAGTTCTGAACTAAAATTTTTATATTCGCGCTTGACTTGGGGAGGCAATTGGTGATAACAAGCGGAATTTAAGCGGCGTATAGCTCGGAAACTTTTTTTATTTAAGTCAATATTGTTTCAATTTGAGAGATGTGCTATTTTAATATATTTTTTCTTATTAAGTAAACCATTGAAAGCTTTTCAAATTTATCTGGCGTTTGCCTGAGTCGCGTAAGCTTTGTGCATTCTACGCATATTGGTTGGTTTGAGCGCATAAATTTAATTACTGTGCCATGAATCATAATAAAACTGTGTGTGCTATGACATTATTTAAATCTAAAAGTAGAACATTCCAATGAAGTTGTACAAGTTTTTAGTTTAATATGAATTAAAGTTTTAAGGGAAGTTTACTCAAATCATGACGATTGACAATCTTATTATTCCTTACTAATTTCCATGTCAAGGTAATTTCATTTTTATTTAATTCTGTCAATGAAATCCTATTGTTCATTTTTTGTCATACATTTTCCTTTTTTTTTACCACTTATTCAATGTGAAATTATCTTGTACTCGGTATGTAATTAATGACCAGACAGCATTTACAATTAATTCTACGCAACTTTTTATTTTATATAACCATTTATACGATCATTTACGACATTATTTTTGCAATGATTCTTCTTGCGAAATACCCAACGGCTCGTACCAATATACCAGTTAACATGTAGCTAATAAATATCGCAACAAATCAACGTTTCCCAAGAATAATGATAAAAAACAAATAATTAGTATTCACATCATGATGTCGATGCGTCGCATTTGGCTAAATATTTCATTACCAAGGTCTTGCTTTCTCAAAGCCAAACAAAACTTACATCACTGACCAACAAACCAAAATGCCAATAAAAGTGAAAATTATTTACGTATTAACGCATTCGGCAGAAGTCAGACGTGCCTAGCAGCTGCTTGAAATTACATGCTTGGAATTAATTATTAATTTGTGTTATTACATAGCGAACATTACGTGATTGACACGCACTAAATCATCCAAATGTGGGCTATATTTCTGTTTTTAAACTGGGTTTATTCATTGATTTTCTAAACTTTCGTAAACTTTTCAACGTAAATTTGCTACGTCCTTCTAATTGTATGTTAAAATAACTATTTTATAGCTATCAGACATCAGAGATCTATTTGAATCGCTCAATAAGGAACTAGATGCTTCATCAGGTCCCGAAATCACCGATGTGAATCAAAATCAAAACGATGAACAACTAGAAGAAGACAAACTTCGACGATTATTATGTTTTCATGAAGCACCAGCATATTTAGCTCATAATAAATATATTCTGAGTGGCTATCGAGGTTTACTCACAACCAAATTATGTCTTGAAAGGTATTTAATAGTGATATAATTATACTACAGTGTTTTTCAAATATTAAACTCCTATTTTCTTTCAGTATCTTCTGGTGGACGAATGAAACTATCAATATCTGGTCCCATATATTCGGATTCTTTCTTTTTACAGTTCTTACGGTGTATGATATTTATGCATTGGATGTAGATGCGACTACAACTGATAAACTGATCATTGCTCAAGTGTTAATTTGCTTTATGGTCAGTAATTTTGCGTATTTATTGTCTTATATTGACGTGTACTTCATGGTTTTATTTTGTAGGTTTGTATGTTGTTATCGTCATGTTATCACACGTTTTCCTGTAGGTCAGAGAGTGATTTTCATTGTTTTCTGACGTTTGATTTATTTGGGATTGCATTGAGTTTATTGGCTATTTATATTTCGGGGATTTATTTCGCTTTTTGGTGTCATCCGGTGAGTATCTTCTGGTTGTCTCAAGTTTTGGCAGTTTTGACAATATATAAAGTATTATATCTTTTTAGAAGAGAATTTTGTAGGTTTCCAATTGGTTAAAACCATTTTAAGTAGATTTTTTAATTTTTAAGGAAAATTGTAGTTTTACGTGTTTTATTTTCTTCCTTAACAATAATTATATTTATTAATTCTAAAGTTCTAAAATAAGTTCAATACATAACATAAACATATAATATATAACATAACAAATGAGAAACTTTAAAAATTATAACTTTTAAAAGCCATTTTCACAATTTTTGACTTAATTTCGTTTTTAATAGAGAAATCGCTCAAATTATTTTTTGTTAAGGGTCTAAGGTACTGTGAAAGCAATTACCCACTTTTCTCTGCCATGGCAGTGACGTTCTGCTTCATGTTGCGGTGAAAATTGAATCTAAAATTATTGGATCTCGCAAGAAACTATTTACTTACTAATTTGTCGGATACCAAATTAAGCAAAATACTATGTTGACTTAATTTGATTCAACCTTAAGGATTAAGGTTGAGATTAGTACAGATATATTTTTATGCAAAAGTGACTTTTAAGTGAAATTGGTATTATGTATAACTGGGAAATAATATTGGGAATATTTCTGTGAAGTTTTCCGAAATTCAAGTAAAAAATCTATGTCAAAGTGTAGAAAACACCATCATTTTTTCAACAAAATTATTTATAGTTCTTTAGTTCAAATTTTCGCCACGGCGTGAGGTTCGAGGAAGTAGATACCCTTAAGAAAAGTTTTTGTAGTCTTAAAGAGTATTAAAACTACTAAAATATTCTCTTGAACTTGATAGAGTGAAATTAATTGTATTTTCAGGGTCTAAGACATTTCTACATCTCAACCGTTTCAATAATTTTTGCAATAGCAATGGCTTTACAATTTCCTCGGTTCAATGTCGATTCAAACGTGAAGATGTTAGTTTTTGTGGCATGGGCTGCATATGGAGTGGTCCCTACCATCCATTGGACCATCGAAATGGGCGGTTTTCGTCATCCAGTAGTTGCAGTAAGTTTTAAGAGGACTCAAATCCGACGGTACTACGTAGCGGCATAGGGTTGAACTTAAATATGAAATTCAAACTTATGAAATTCAAATTTAAATCTTACCAGATTTAAAGCTATGTTTCCAAATTAATTACCTTTTGTATTTCAGCTCTTGCTCCCAAGAGTTCTAGGAATGTATGCAATCAGTGGCACGGCATTTTTCGTCTATGTTACCAAAATCCCCGAACGTTTCGCCGCTGGAAAATTCGACTTCCTGGGCCATTCCCACCAATGGTGGCACATTATCATCGTCGCAGCATTGTACTACTGGCACTGCTCAGGCATTATCTATGTGAACTATCGAATTAATCATACGTGTTCTGATAGCATGCGAATAGACTTTGACACCACACATGGTCAATTAGGACTTTAGATCAACTTTTTATTTCAAATATTCTCACGAATATTCTTAAAAGTTCATCTCTCTATGGTGAAACTGACCGTGGAATTAGTTGCTCTTTTTTATCGAGAGAAGACCAATTTAGTTGAAATTGTTAGTTGAACTGTTTGTAGATTGTTCGGTTAATGCGTTGATTAATCGCAAACAAAATGATTGCAGCATGATTTTTTCTCATACCTGCCAAAACTGCAAACACATTTACTGTTTAGGTCTTATTCTTGTACTTCGAGGGCTCTGGTAAACATATCTGTGATATTGTGAGCCTTGTTAATCAATTAGATTTACTAGTGACTCCTTTTTTATCATATTGTATGTAATTTTCATCTTGAATAGATAATAAATTGGTTTATCGTTTAAATTATAAAGATTTTCTTTTGTATAATGTGACTTATCACGTTATTGTTAGTTTGTAGGCGTGTATCTTGTAAGTATGACGTTATGATAGTTAAACATGTGACAAAGTTGTGCATGAAACATGGCGTCTATGGAATGGCTGTTTCCAGTTTGAGGAGCTCTAAAACTAAAACACAGCTCTACAATTTTAAAACTGAAACCACAATTATTCACAAGTCTTGTTATTAAACTTTATGAAGATATCTTTATTATGGGGACTTAAAACTTGAGAGCGTATGACGAGTGGCCTCGATGAATTAACGCGGCGTAGCCAATTAAACCTAGAAACATCCTAAACCAAGGGGAACCCTACATTTTGGATATTTGAGGCTTGGGTCAATAGAAGAAGGACCCCTATTTCGAAAACGCCGATCGATGTGCTAATAAGGCAACGTGTTTACTGGTACGAACATAAAAAAGGTTGCTCATCCCTGGCGTAGACAATTAGAATAGGTGTGACCTCGAGGAATTAACCAGTAAATTATGGAATTTTTAAACAATCTACATTCCTACAACATGATTGTAGGAATCATGTTCTCGAATTTTCTCTAGTAATTGCTCTTCCTTATCACTAATTTAATGGAGATTTCATATCCTTGCTTTAGACCTTTCTCAGACTTTCACTGGCAATTATTTAATTAATAATGTACACTTGCATTACATGAAATTTCTCGAGGTAGGAATACAAAATTATGCAGATGTCTCGTAATTTTATAATTATACTAATTACTATTATATTATTGAAATATCTACACTTGGTGCCAACTATGATAACTTATATGCAGATACCTTTAATATTTTATATTTGAGACTTAAAAACTACATCATTTTAATGACGAGTGTGTATGAGGCGTGGCCTCGGTGCATAAATACGGCGGCGACTAGAGGTGACTCCGGTGAATCATTTATAAATCAAGGTTCATTCGCATAACTTTTTACAATCATGCACTTGCATTTTCTCTAATAATTACTCTTAGCCCTTTCACTGACTTACAGTGACAATTATTTACTTAATAATGTATACTTGCATTACATGAACTTCGTCGAAGCAAAAATACAAAATTACGCAAATGTCGCGTAATTTCATAATTATACTAATTATTATTATATTATTATTGAAGGTCTGGATTATACTATAAATATTGAAGATCACACATTTCACAGCAAATGCACCGGTGCATGGCTTCTGAAGCCTTTCAATTTAAACTTACTCCAGAAATTAAGTAATCACTAAAAATGGACATAAAAAGTCAAATCTTATCAACTTGTGTATTAAATTTAAAATACCTACACTTGATGCCAAGGCAACATTCTATGATAACTTACATTGTATTCATCATTGTTTTACTTCTTCGCCTGATGTTTGTTTACTTTTCTTTTCTGCTAATTTTGGCTGGGTTGGAACATGGGAATGTGATTGAATTTGCTGATGGTTTTGCCGCCATGGTTGGACATGCTCATGTAGAACTTTAATTCTTAATTACTATAATAATTAAACTACTTAAAAGTTCACATATTTTAGGGCTTTAAAGTGTGCATCTTATTTGATCAAAAAGGTTTAGAACGCACGCTGAGTGCAATCAACGATTTTTGGATATCAGACTCCACGAAAAGGACTGATAAATATTTATTGCTCTTCGCGAGAACTTTTCGTGGCTTTATTTGCATTTCACTCATTGCAATTGTATACGCACCGGCGATACATTTAAAAGAGTTGCCCTTTCCCGGAATCATTCCTGATTTTGACGGCTCCTATGGCATTTTCAGCACATTGCAATGCATTCAATATTCCTACGATGCTACAGTAGTTGCTGTGACGGATTCCTTGTTCGTGGTGATGGTTTTCCTTTTTATTTCCCAGGTGAAATTATTGAATCAACGTATAAGGGAAATCGGCAATAATCTGAGAACTGGAAATGCAAGTCAGAAGGAAATTATTGAGTGCATCAAGTACCATGATCATTTATTGAAGTAAAATATTAAACAATACAATATAATACTTTAAACTTCATGAACTTGTAGGCTGTGTAAAAAATTAATTAATTATTATAAAGGTGTTCTGGCATTACAATTGTTTATGACTACCGTTGGGACTGGTTTGGAGGCGTTAGCTTTCAGTAATCGGTATGTTCATTATAAATACTTATTACAATTGGTAATTTTAGATTACATATTTCAATTTCAGAACAATAAACGGCAAAATCGCCAGGCTTTTCTACATAAATATTGTGCTTGTTCAACTTGCACTATATTGTGTACCAGCCGAGTGGTTATCTAATGAGGTACTTATTACTCTAAAAAGCAGCCCATCTTGTATTTATTTAATTGAATACTTTTAGTGTGCATTGACAAGTGATGTCATATTTTATACCCGTTGGTATGAAAATAAGTATTTTTCTCGTACATACGTGCGAACCATTATTCAAAGAGCGCAAATACCTGTAACCTTTACAGCTGGCGGTGTAATTGCAATGAATTTTTCAACATTTGTACTTGTAAGTTAAATTTGAAGATAACTCTCAACTGTTTCATTTGGATTTTTCTAGGTTTTTCAAAACTTTCTATCAATTAATGCGGTTTTGAAGGATTTAAGTAGTGGTTGATTTTGTAAAGCAGTAGTATGTACTTGTATAGTTTTATACATTACATTTCTAGATTAATGAACAAGCGAAATGAATAAACATTATTTATAATAGTAGTATATTGACAATTTTCAATTTTCAAAAATAAAATACATGAAAAAACTATTCAACAATTTTTAAAGAAAATATATGTACATGTCAAATGATTAAATATAATTTAGAAGGACATTAGTTACAATTAACGATTCATTCGACGAGTTGGTCGAAGGCCCTGCCTTGATCGATTAATTGGTGAAGAGCGATTTGTTTGCAGATTCCTCAATCGTTCACTTCGCCGCAATGGTCTTTAAAAAAGACAGAAACGCAAGAAACGTTTATAAAAACTACTAAAGGTTAGTGAACGTAAATAAATAAAGAGTATTACCTAAAGTGTGTAAGACTGCAATCCGGACAATACCAATTACCTTCCGGTACATGTTCCAGCGGTGGATTGAGACACTCCAGATGAAAACCGGTATCACAGCGGTCACATAAAAGTAATCTATCCGGTCGATCACCAAATTTACAAACCACACATAAAATATCGGAAATTGCTGGGTCGGTAGACGAATTCACTGATACAGTATCTTCTTCCGTATCACAGTTAGAGATATATTCGCCTGTGTCCAGATCCAGCTCACCCCTCACGGGTGCGTTCGGATAATCTAGTATTGAAATTCGACTAAAGGTTTCCCTATCAATTGGACATGTTTGTTGTTTGGTGGACCATTCCAGTAAGCATTGTAAGCAAAAGTGATGGGAGCAACAACTAGGCACGCAAACTTCTTTCACCTCAAAGTGTGATAAACAAATCGGACATGTGTCGTCTTCGTGGTCGTCGGACGTTTGCAGGCCACCTTTTTCACTACTAATTAGATTCGTTTGGGTTGACTGCAAACTATAAATCAGGAGGACGTTTCGATTGCTACCAAATGCCGACTTACATCTATACTTTTGACATCTTCTAAATCCATGTGGCTGGGTGGACATTACCTTATCATGGTCAATGGGAAAATAACAATAATTTGTTTTCTTTAACGGTGCCCGCCACTATTACAAGTCACTATGAATTCTATATCCTTGACGTTCAACTTTGACAATTTCAAAGAATAACAACATAGCAATCTGAGAAACGCACGATTTTGGTGGTGATTGTTTTAATTAGGTAGATGGCTATGTTTTTGGGCATAGTTATTAGTTCCAGGTCTATTTTGTAACGTTTAAAGTATTTAACAGGGTTGGAATTATGTCTATAAATCCCGCGATCGATTCCAAAGGAAACAAAGAAAATGTGTATACACTTAAAACAGAAAAAAGACTCAGGATCAGCCAAAAATCACACCGCGATTGACCGGTAGATCGACCAGCCGCGGTGTGCAAGATATACATAGTACGTGTGTAACCGATAAATAAATATGTTATAAAACAATGAATCGATGGCTCCACAAAACCTATTAAAAGAATACCATGATGTTAAAGTACATAAAAGGAGCATATATATAAATAAATAT